>PVJA010002741.1:0-13446 GCA_004027025.1 Myocastor coypus | reverse complement strand
GAAAGGTGTATGTTCGGGACCACTGACTACTTTGTGAGCAATTGTGGATCCAACATCAGCATGGCTTAAAGAAAACCTTTAACATGAAGTATCTGGCCTTGACAGATGAGCTATCCAACTAAACCAAATGGTCCACTCTGTTTCCATATGAGGAAAATTAACAGGACAGGTAAAAAAGGAGCAGCATGGAGACACTTTAGGAAGCTATCACAGCTATCAGGCCAAGAGATGACAAAGAAGGTGGAAAGAATACAAAGATGCTGTACAGATTCAACTAGCAACAGGTAATGAGAAAGCTGAGAAAAGTCAGGCTCAGAAGAATTCTCGGTCATAGCAGCGAACAGAAAGTATATAGACTTTGAGATGAAGAAGAAACATGTTTTTTATTCTTGTCTTTTTTATTGAAGGCTCATCAGGAACCAATAGCTCTCTTCTGAATGTTAGTCTTCAGATATCCAAGTGAAAAATAGGTACTTGAATGTTCAAATCAGAAACAAAGGAACAACTATGGAGTCATTTTAATAGGACTGCCTGAGCAGTGAATGTATGCATGGAAGAAAAAGGGGCTTGCTGGGCGTGGTGGCACACGCCTATAATACCAGCACTTGGCAGGCTGAGGCAGGAGGATTGGTGCAAGTTTGAGACCATCATGGGCTACAAAGTGAGCTCAAGGCCAGCCTGAACTGCATAGGGAGACCCTGTCTCAAAAGACAAAAAAAAAAAAAGGGGGGGCTTAAGACTAGTAATTCATGGGGTACCCCATGTACCCCATTATTTACTGTGGACAAGAAGGGACAAAAGGTGAGAGAAAATCAGCGGAGCAATTATGTTGCAGAAGCCAAAGGGAATTGTTTTCACAAGAAGATCGTAATGAATGCCTCTGAATGGGTGAATAGGATGAGGGTAACTATCACAAAAACAGCTTAAATGTAATACAGGGCATTAAACTCCAAGACAGAGATTGAAAAGAGAATGAGAAATGCAGTAAAGAGTGAATATGGATAATTCTTTTGAGAAACAAAACTGTTTGTTGGGAATGGAGTACAGAAATGAACAGTTAAGTTTATTTACCTTCTAACATTGCAAGAGGTATGCAAGTGAAAAAGAGTTCCAAATTTCAATTCAAACAATTTCTTTTACTTGCAGAGCTAGAATCTAATGCAGGGCTTGGCTCATGCTGATTTGACATTTGAGCACTATGTGACTGTTTGCACTTTGGAGATTTATATACTGTAAAAAAAATTCACCTTAAAGTTTCTCATGAAGTAAATCTTATTTTGTATACAAGATAAAAAGTAATGTAAGGTAGGAACATCAATAAAGTTCTTACCTCCCTGGTTTGATGTTCGCTGACAGGCTGAAACCGAGGTACTAGCTTAAGCTGCTGCTCCAGTTTCTGTATTTCCTGTTGGAACACATCTCTCTCATGTTCTCTGTCAATGGCTTGCTCCTGAAGTTTAATAATAATAATGATAGTAACTGATGAGACAAGTTATTAAACCCTTTACCTCATTTCTCTTTTGTTAAAGATTAGTTTTTGTTTGAAGATGAAGAAATGATAAAACTGATGACCAAATACCCTAAACCATGAAGTTTAAAAAGATAAAAAATTTCTTTTTGGATATGGTATATATCTTGTAAGTGTTCATTAGCAAAAATTTAAGTATTTAAAAACTATTTGAACTATATTTTTAAAACTTAAGTAATATTAAATCAGAAGGAAAAATTCTTAAAATGAATTCACCTTTTGGCACAAAGGAAAAAACTCAAGGCTAATCAGACCATTAGAATAAGTATACAAACTATTTCATAAATCAGTTTCTTTAATCCTAATCTAAATTACACACCAAGACTGTGACCCTCTAATGTGTGAAGAGAATATCAGACTTATAAGAGATTCTAAAGATGCTAATTTGTGAGTATGGAAATCTATCATTGCTTTGGAGAAATTTCTACATGGCATCACTCTGACTGCTCTGGTTCCACTTCCTAGTGCCCACTGCTGTTAGCTATGCATATTCTTCTGGAGGGGAAAGCAGTAGTAGCCAGTCCACTCTTAGAATTTTCATTTGCTTTGGTATTGGTTAAAGACAGATGAAGACATAGCTTAGTTTGAATTTGGAAAAAGCAATAGGCTAATTCTAAGCTTCTTGTTCTACTTTCTGTTGTTTTTGTATGTGCCAGAATTCACAACCATGCATATGTACTTTACGATGGAGTTACGCCCCTATACTATTTTTTTTTTGTCTTTTTGAGACAGGGTCTCGCTATGCAGTTGAGGCTGGCCTTGAGCTCACTTTTGTAGCCCAGGCTGGTCTTGAACTCGCACCGATCCTCCTGCCTCAGCCTCCCGAGTGCTGGGATTACAGGCATGCGCCACCACGCCCAGCCCCTATACTATTTTTAATTCTGATTGTTGTACAATGTACATTAGAATTTTTAATGAGAAAAGTAATCACTGTAGAATGCAAATATGGGTGAAAATAGTCATTCAAGGGTCCTCATAATTTAAATTCAAAGCCCTGAAGGGGAGTAAGCAGTAGTTTTGGAGAAAAATCAATATTGACATTAAGAATACTAGGCCAGCAAGGTAACTCAGTGGTCTAAAGTGCCTGCTTAGGCAACTGCAAGGACCACATGGTTCAATCCCGGGACCACATACTGCACCAGCCCCACCTGCAGGACAGGCTGAGCCAGCCATAACATAAATAGATAGATAGATAGATAGATAGATAGATAGATAGATAGATAGATAGATAGATAGATAGATAAAAAAAAGAATACTTACATCTAAAAATTTTCTCATTTTTTCTAACTGCTTTTCCAGTGCCTGGTTTTGCTGTCTTAAATCCATTAGTTCAGCATTTTTCTCTTGTTCCAGCTCTATAAACCTACTGACTTGTTCCTCAACATCTATTTCTAGAGCTTTCACTTGCTTTTGAAGGTCATCACGTACTTTTTCTGCTTGACACTGTACTTCTAGCTTTTCCTTCATTAGTTTTTCAGTTTCCTGTAATAACTCTGTTTATAAAAGTGAAAACATACTAAGGAAAATCATAATGTTACAAAAAGAAAGTCACCCATAACTATGCTTAAATTTTATCTTCATAAAATAAAACAGACTTATTTTAAATACATATTAAAAAAATCCACTTTCATTATTAGGAGAAAAGTCCAATTAAATTCAACCGCAGAAAAAAATCCTCACCATTTTGTTTTTCTCAGGAAAGAAAAATTAGTCCACTCTAAGCCCATTAAGTCACTTCATATGCATGTATAGTACACAGGCATTGAATACTATACGGAAACAGAATTTCCTGTTAGATTTACTCTTGATTAGATCTGTTCTCCTGAGATGCTTTTGCCTGCTCACATGTATGTACATTTAGGGAAAACTGACCCATGTAATGAGCAGAGTGGTTGGGCTTGGGTGCAGACCATTACAGATTCAAATTCTAGCTCTGAACCTTTTTCCTGTATAACTTTAATACGACATTCTTTAGTTTTCTCAGACATAAGATGGGATAGTATTGTTACTCTTAGAAGAATTTTGTATCTCTTAGAAGAATTTTGGGATCAAATGAATTATGATACATAAAGAACAGTGGTGGAATATGATAAACTATGTAAATGATAATTATTATTATCAATCTTTTTGAAGAAAATGAAGTTAACGTAGCTCTGGAATCTTTATGTTATATTAACTGATGTGTTTACACTGTACTTAGGATTAGGAATCTTTCTAAAATAGTGCTACTGAATAGTAATATAAAAGTAAATCAAATGGAAAGCATGTAATTAAATTTCACTGAATCTTTGCTACCATTATCTTTCTGATTTGGAAGGAACATTTTAAAAGGCTATAGATGAATTTAATCATACAAAAAAACAAAGTTAAAATTTTTTAAAAAATTTATTAGAAAACAGGAGGATAAGCATGAGTCTGATCTAAGACCCTGTACTAAACATATAACAAATTACTAGAAAATAGTTTTTAAAAAATCTTTTACACTCTGTACAGAACTAGATTCAACAAAATGATAGTTATAATGAAACTCAATTTCAAATGTGTATTTTTATTATAAAATAAGTTGTTTTGTTGTTAGAGAAAAATTGCAAGTATACACAACAGTAAAACTGCAAAATTAGAGACATGTTAGTTGAAAATCCAAAGATCACCCAAATTCTGAAGTGTAAATCTACCACCCCAAAACAGTCCATGCAGCTATACACACACACCTGCTCCAGGTGCTGCATCGACTGCAGCATCTACTAGTCCTATGAGAACAGAAAAAGACACAAAAAATATAATTATGTCTTCATTACTTATGCAGTCCTTTATGCTACCTGTATTAAAAGCAGTTGAAGTCACTGTTTATCAGTATTAGTAATATATATTACTAATACATATTATGTATTTATTGAATATTTTATATTTATGACATGTATTCATTCCACATTAAAAATTCAAACCCTAAATCTATGTTAAGCAATTTGATCACCAGAAAGAACTTCAGTGTATTTAATAAATATATGCTATAAATTAAATTAAGAGACATTTATAATTTCTACTACATGTATAATATAAATGAGAGGATATGATAAACAGGACTAAAGTTCCACTGTTTCAAAGACTGTTATCTTTGAAAGCTTTAACTTCAAGATGTCAATTTCTCAGTTAAGGAAATATTAGTTTCCTTGAAGATTTAATTATTTGAATGCATTCTTAAGATTATACTAGCTGTCAACCTGCTTCTGGCCTTCAAACTATTCTGCTTTGAGGCCCATGGCTCCATTACTGGTTTACTACTGGTACCACATCACTGCTCTTATTCAGTTCAATTCAACAATATATTTTTTGCTGGCTCTGTTATTAAAAGAACTAAAAGTCACATAATTTGTAAAATCTGTAACTATCTGTGACTTTAACCCATAGCAGAGATTTAGTGATAAAAAGTATCCTTTTTTCTCCCTCAAACAGCTAATATCTGCCAAAAGTTAAAAAAAAAAAAGAAAGAAAACAAACTAAAACCTCTAGAGATCTTGATTCCACAACTTTTCAATTTCTTATAGAAAGTACACAAAAATTGTTCTGAAAGGAGAAAATATTTAAATGATGTAAATAAAACAGGATTGTCTTATACAAAATCTTAAAATACATACGTTGTTCAACTGGGCCTGCCTCTGATTTCATGGCCTCCTTTTGTCTGGACAGCAATTCTCTTTCTTCTTGGATCTGCTGTTGGTCTGCTTCCAATTCCTGTAATCTATTACCTGCACATAACAACTCCTGTTCAAGGCGATCTATTATATCACTTTTTTCCTGAATTTGCCTTTCAAAAAGAGTTTTTTCATCTGCATAACCATCAATGACACCTGTAAAATAAAATTATCAAGGAGTGAAATTATTACTCACTTAAATTATTAATCATTTAGGGGGTGGGGAGCTAGCTCTGTGGTGCAAAGTTGTGAATTCAAACTCTTGTTCTGCACACACACACACACACACACACACACAAATTTACTCAAAGTTTTTATATAAATAAAAGATGTACTGCTAACAAAACTTTAAGTCATTTTAACCTATTAAAAAATTTTAACAGGCTAGGGAGATAGCTCCGAGGCACAAGTGCCTGCTGGGCAAGTGCAAGGTCGTGAGTTTGAACCCTGGTCCCACAAAAAAAAAAAAAAAAAAAAAAAAAAAATTTTAACTGGCTGCAACTATTAACCTTTAATATGACATATTTATTACTGCTTCTTGTTTACACTGTGCATATATATAGAATTTCTCTGAACTACTACTGTACTTTGCTATACAAAGATACCATATTTTTTTTTTTTCTTGCTGGGTGGTCAAGGGCAAGTCGAAGCAAGACCTGTATAACAAAACATTCATTTTTTTTTTTTTTGAAAGATACCATATTATGCACGTATAACTCATTACAAAACAGAAACAGATTGGTTCTTGAAAGCCCAATGTAAATCAGATACTTCTGAATTGTAATCACATTTTAAATACCTTAGAGAAGATTAATACTTTAATTCTAGAAGGTACCCTCAATAACTTGAAAGAACAGAAAAAGCCTCAGGTGTTACAGGCTAAAACCTATAGCCACTGTTTAATGGTTCCTTAAACAACGGGTGGATTATGGGTAATAGCTCACTACCATCCATTCCTGTATTTTCTGAAATCTTAAGTATTTTCTGTAATTTTCTCAATTCTTCCTTTAATGTGATGTGCACGTATGTGTGTGCAAGTGTAATTTTAAAAACTGCTCGGAGGCAAATATAACCACTTTTCAGTGGCTTCTCTAACTTCAGTGTTTTCAAATCTGGGTGTGTATTCAAATCTTTATTTTAAGACTGAAATTTCTCCAGTCTCAGTTGCCAGAGATCCGGTGCTTACCCTCTGCCTTACTGAGCTCCACAGCCAGCTGTTCTCTGGCCCTGGACTCCTCATGAAGGCGCTCTCGCAGTTCTTCTTGGCACTTAAGCGATTCTGTGGCTTCTTGTTTCTGTCTAAATGATTCACGCATCAACTCTGTCTGTGTGAGTTTTGCATGTTCGAGCTAAACCAGGAGAGAAAGAACACATGAAGGATGATAGTGTTGGTAATATCAGTGTCACTTTTAATTAAAGCTCAAAAAGATTTAAAGTGAAAAAAATAAAATATAGTCACTTAAATAGTTCTAATGCTTGTTAATGTTAGCAGGAAGGTAAGTTGTAGTAAATGTGTAGATTAGCTGTGTGACACTTCTGATAAACATTCTAGTCTAATGGGTCAAAAGAATGTCCTTCTTTGGGAAACAAACTACTGACTCAATTAATATGAATTCCATGACATAAAGGGAAGTATAAAGTTAATGAGCCCTAGGATCTTTGTGTTTTCTGAAGTCTTATGTACTAGATAACCTATGAGAAAATATTTATATTTAACATTTATACATTTGATTCCTGCAATATTTGCTGCACTTTATATAATGGACTAATAATAGATGATTAATGCAATGGTACCAGTTAAAGTCACAGTGGCACAAAAAATGAAATTATAACTCATGTGCTTGATTTGTCCCCTTGCAAGAAAGTCTAAAGATTCTACATATTTAGTTTATTTTTAAAACCTTATAAATCAGGGGCTGGCGCGATAGTTCAGAGGTCTAAAGAGTCAGCTTAGGAAAGCTTAGGCAATTGCAGGGACCACAGTTCCATTCCCGGCACCACATGTTGTGCTAGCCCCACCCCCAGGGCAGGCTGAGCCAGCCATTTAAAAAACCAAAATAAAACCTTATAAATCAAAAGCATTAAAAATAAAGCCACCCTAAAATGCTGTCATCAACACAAATAGCACTGTATTCTTAACAGTTTTTAAGATGGCAACACAGACTGGAAGCCAACAGTCTCAATTAGGAGGTAAGTGGATCACTGTTACTGAATCAATTGTATAAAATTACAGAAAAGCACTGTTTGTGCCTTTGAGTTATCTAGGTTGCTGAATATCACACCACTTGCTTATCTGTTTTTACTCTAAGTACATGGGAAAAATTTGACCTCAAATGTTCTTAGTACAAAAATTTTAAAAAGAAGTAACTATATGTATGAATAAAAATCTCAAGAAATTTTAAATTTATATGTAAAGCACTGTGTGTATCACATAAATATTGCCTTGTTTTAAGCTAAAAGTAGGATCAAATGTAGTGGTTTCTAGTCAGACATCAGTAATGTGTTACAAAATTTTTATAATAATTAAGTATGCTTTATTCTTTAAATACTTCTGCTCTTCATATCTAAGCAGCATTTGCCCTAACAAATATTTTAGAGTTACTAAATCTTTTTATAGGGACTAGATCCTTTTCTAAAATATCTAATGTGCAATTATTCTTGTTTCAATAGGATGCTTTTAATATCTTTTGGAATTTATTTTAAAATAATACAAGGACAAACATATGACTCATAAAAGAGAAGGCTAAGTTTTAAATCATAAATTATTTCCTAAAATATCAAAGAAAACATGGTGTTACCTACAAATGAATAAAGGAAACAGTATTTCAACTGGCAAAAGTTTTCTGTTTAAATTTAGATAACGAATACAATTAGTTTTTACTATAAAAGAAACATGACCATAAAATATGGTCATGTTACTTTCATGAACTTAGTCACAACTATACACATACACATAAATACATACATACGTATATGTCACATACCTATGTTTTTTGGGTGGTTTGTCTTTTTAAAAATTTTTGGTACACTTTTGATGTGCAGGATAACATTTATCATAGGTGATTTAAATATTATATCAACTGCTTATATTTAAATATTTAAAAATATATTTAAATGCTATATCAACTTCCACTTATATATACTTTATTTATATAATGTATAGTGAATACATGAAACCTAAGAGTTCAAAGCTATAAATTCTGTGTTCTACTTCACAAAATCTGAAACAAGATTTTATGATACTAGTGAATCAAAAATTTACTAGTGAACTATAATAAATTTTATTTTATAAAACAAAGCAAAAAATTGAAGCAGTAAATACAGTACACTAACAAATTTTATTTATGATAGCAGATGGAATCCACACTTTACATGGCTGAGTCCCCTTTCAAATTCTAATATAAATACTTTAAGTCCCTCCCATCTCTCCTATTCAGTCAAGATATTGATAAAAGCATGAAGTACATAAATTCAATTCTTTAATTTAAAAAAGTACTAAGGAAACATTTAAAGCACTGGTAGAGCTTTAGTGAATATTCTGTCACTTTAAAATGGAAGTTGTAGGAGAGGTAACAATTATTCTGAAAACCATCTGGCTTGTTAAATATTAGCTAGTAGGTACAGTGAAAATTATAAAAAGTGCTGAGTAACTTGTGAATCATTCACAAACAGAAACATCAAATGAATCCAGAAAATCAATATGCAGGCATCTTTATGTTAAGCACTCACCTTTCACAGTTTTTATAAAAACATTTCACATTAAAGTAAGAAAAAGCAGTTTTTCTCCAGTCTAGTAGGCAACTTAAAAATAGAAAATAGGTTCCTTAGGGTGCTAAGACAACTTTTGGACAGATTTCCTTTTTCCTTGGCTAACCTACAGCCAATATGCCAGGTTCGACTGGCTCAAAGACAATCCACTCAGCTGCTTTAGGCTTCACATGGTGCCCAGTCTCTCAAGTGTCATTTTGTCTGTATTTAGAATTAGTGTCATACAAAAGCAAGAATCTCAAGGACAAGTTGAATCTTTGAAACAGCTGGCCTGGTACTGGAGAAATGTAATATATCTTTTTGTTTTCTGGAATTAAAAACCAGCCAAACTGGGGCTGTAAAACCAACTGTAATTTTGCCACTTGAATACATCCAGGATGAACCAGTACTAACATATCAAACAACAAAACGAAGTCTTATTCCCTTTGATCTTACTAAAGATAAAAACTTAAAATTTCATTTATTATATTTAACCTAAAAATAACTTTTATACTTACTGAATAAGGAGGGGTAGGCAGTGAAATTTTAGAAATCAGCTTTAATATGTGCCCATTTCTTTTATGAATAAAATGAAAAATAGAAGTATTAATAATTACTGAGTTATTTTCATCCAAATGTTCGCATAGAGGAAAAGGATATGGCAAAGGTACTCGAGATTCAACCTCATAAATGTCTTCATCTTGTTCTTCCAACCAGGAGCCACTGAGTTTGACAGTTGCCAAATAGGTCTTGTAAGAATCCATTCTAGACAATGACGGTACCAGGGTTCCTTATTTGCTTAACCAGTTTTCCACTACCCTAAAATGTTCTTTTCAGTTTATTAATATACTTCATACTTGCATAAAAAATTTTAGTGCTGTCAAACAAACATATTAAGTCATACAGTGGAAAATAAAAGTCTAGAAAAATCTTGTAAATCTATAAAAAACGGTCAGTCTTTATCCAAATAAAACAAAAACAAAAAGCAACAAAAATAAAAGGAAGCAAACAACAAACAACTCATTGTTTTACGTAGAATAATGAAATCCTTGAAGAACAAAAATATAAATATCCAGCTTAGCAGTAAAACCACTTGTATGTATCAAGTATGCTGTGGTAATAAGTAAGCTTTCCAAGCAGATTCTGGCAGGGAGGGTCAGGTTTTAAATCTCCATAGCAGCAGTCTTGAGAAATGTTGCACCACTATTTCCTTTGTTCTAGCAGCTTCAGCCTACTGAAAAGGAAAAGTGCTCCGAACTGAAAGCTATTCAAATAGCCTGGCCTATTGAGCCAAAGGATTCCAGTCAGAGTCCCCTGAGGAAAAGGTCAGAACACTGGGTGTGGTTTCATGTCTTTACCTATAGATACACTGACAGGTGGAATGCGAGTTATTGCACCACAAAATAGCCTGCCCAACAGGATCCAGGTTCCACGTCAGAGCTTTGAAAAGTATTTAGACAAATTTATAATGTTTCTAAGAAAAGCTAGTGATTTTCCATCCCATTAAAATACTGCTTTCATTTAAAAATGTGAAATAATTGAGTTCACCTTATTAAAGCATTTATTCAAGTATATCAAATAATCATAATTATTTCTTCATTATTGAGAACTTTTTTCTACTTTGGAAATGACACTTGAGAGCGGCCACTGTGACTAAATATAGATAGTTCAGCTCTGATCTATTTCACACTAATTTGCTTATAAAGTGTATGGTAAGTAAACAATTTTTAAAAACCTGTACTATACATAGTTGCTTATTATATCACTTAAAGTACACACACACACACACACACACACACACACACGTAATTTCAGGTAGTTAATAAACTATCTCCTCAGAATTTTAAAGGATACACACCATTTATTTACTTACCAGAATCGTAAAAGATGAATAACATATGGTCAGTCAGTTATGTGTTAGTGAGCCCAGGTAATCCTGAGCTTTATTTAACTTTGGACCCTTTTGATATTTTCAGGCAGGGTCTTATTTAACTACCCAAGTTGGTAGTTTGAGCTCTTCCTCAATCTATAAGTTGGTAGGTATAAAGGCAAGTGACATTACACATGGCTATAACTTTTCAAAATTATTATTTTTTTAATGTGTTACATACAGGGTTTCACTAGACAGCTCAGACTTGCAGTGATCCTCCTGTTTTCAGCTTCCCCAGTGCTGGGATTACAGGTGCACCCCACCATGTGCGGTCTTTGCGGCCTGCTCAGTGCACCCAGAGGCAGGGCTGGCATGACCTGCAGTGCCAGGGATGGAATCCTGGTCCCTGTGCTTACCTAAGCAGATGCTTAGTCCACTGAACTATATCACTGGTCCTTCCTTTCTAAAATTAAAAGATTCTCAGTAATGAAAGTTGTTTTAAATAAAATTTCCTTTTTAATTTCACTTTTTTTTTTCTAAATGTTATGTATCCTTTAAAATTCTCAAGAGACAGTTTTATTAACTATTTCTTTCCAGAACTATATCCAGTATATATATATATATATATATATATATATATATATATTCCCCCTACCTTACTGTTAAGGTGGCTATTTTAAGTAATATAATAGCCAACTATTTATATGCAGTACATGTACCCTTACCATATACTCTATACATATACATTTGTATATACATACTCTTACCACATACATACTCTACCATATACATTTCCCTTACCATATATTCTATAAAGAAGTCATGAACTGTCTATATTAATTACAATGGCTATATACAACTACTTTCTCTTAGTTCAGTGAGAAGAATTTTTTTGTACCAATAATGATTAGAAGAGTTACCACATCTACACCCTATGCTCTGTATAACTACTAGGAGGACAACAATATGCATTGTATCAAATACTGGAAACACATTACTAATGTGTTTTGAAACTGTCATATTGTTATTTCTTATTAAATGTAATAAAATGAAATAAAAGAAAAAAAATAATTACAGTGGCTGCCCTCAACTAACAATTCCAAAATACAAAAAAAGAAAAGTCTAACTATGATTTTACATACTTGAATAAGTGATGAAATATTCAAAATGCACAAAGCCTTTATCTAAAGAAAGCAGGTCACATTCACTATGTAAAGTTGTTTTGAGGATTTGGTACTCACAACTGTTATAACAAGCTAATAGTTAAAGCATAAAAAATGAAAATTTTCTGTAGGAAGTGCAAAATGGATCTTGAGAGATGGCTTGTACTTAAGATGGGGCAGGAGCCTCTTACGGTTCTGGAAAGTTTTGGTGTTTTATTTTCTCTAGTTAGCCTGTAAGATGTCTAAACACCTATACAAGATGGAATAATGTTATAGTTTATAATGTTTCTAAGATAAGCTAGTGATTTTAAATCCCATTAAAATACTGTTTTCATTTAAAAATGTGAAATGACTGAGTATACCTTATTAAAGCACTTATTCAAGTATATCAAATAATCATAATTATTTCTTCACTATTAAGGGAAATTTTTTTTTATATTTTGGAAATGACACTTGAGAGCGGCCACTGTGACTAAATATAGATAGTGACTAATCTTACCAATACCACAGCTGAGTGTGATTGCAATGAGAATTCACCAGACTTCACATTATCAATACCATGGCTATTCAAGTTTATGGACAAGTAGGATTCATGCCTAGCCTAGGAAATAGTTCTTAAAATACTTTCCCCTGCTTTCTCTGCCTATTACAGTTTATTCTGATAACTTAGTGACTAATTTATTTTCTGTGAGGTAGAAACAAAACCCTGTACAGGTAAACCATAATCCTTCATAAATGGCAACATTCAGGTCAAAGTGTGAAATAAATAAAAAACTAGAGAGAAATGTTTTTATAAAAAAAGTAACAGCTTAAGATAACTTATAATGAGGCAAAAAGCTTTTCCAATAATATATAACTAATGGCATACCATATTAATTGTCTTTTTTTTTTTTTTTTTTTTTTTCAGGGTCTCACTACTGACTCATAGTGATCCTCCCTCTTGTACCTCCCAAGTGCTGGGATTACAGGTGTGCACCACCATGCCCAGACTCCCTCGCTGGCTCAGTGTGCTTTAGAGTGGGCCAGTGTGGCAGGCGGGACCAGGATCCAACCCTGGCCCCTGCGCTTCCATAAGGAAGCGCTTAATCCACTGAGCTATACTGCTGGCCCTGATACTATATTAATTGATGTTTAGAAAGGCCCTGAATTAAAATAATTCAAATGATATTCCATTCCTTTCATTATTTTTGGAAACGCTGCTTTCGCTTATGTCTAGATGTCCCCCAAAAGCCTCATGTAGTCACAAGTGGGGCTTTTCAGAGGTGTGTAGATCTGGAGGGGGTTGTTGGGATCAAGGGTGTGTGATTAGATTACTGAACTAGTCCAGATTGTTTGGTATAGTTTTAGTAGGATCAAATGTGTTCCACCCTTGCCGGACGTGGTGGCTCACGCCTGTAATCCCAGCACTCGGGAGGCTGAGGCAGGAGGATTGGTGTGAGTTCGAGA
>PVJA010002740.1:41962-103183 GCA_004027025.1 Myocastor coypus | reverse complement strand
TATCTGCTTCCTCTTAGTCCAAAGAGAAATACATTCTTTCCTTTTTTTTTTTTTTTCTTCTAAGCAACATCAATAGGGAGGTGGGCCATGCCCACACACTGTACTCTGTAGAATGATTGTGAGGACAATATGCAATATGTCAACTTTCAAAGAAAAGAAAGGGGGAAAGAAAAAAAAAAAGTAATGTGGATTTAGAAAGGTTAATGTTTAATTGTTTGATCAATCTTATATACCTATATGTATTAATCTAAACTGATCTGATGATGAAAATATGTAATATAACCATTGTTAAATTTAAACAATAAAAAAAAAAAATTGAAACAAAAAAAAAAAAGAAAACTGGGCTTCAGGATGGCTTTGTAAGGACAATAGCATTTGGCCTGGGCCTTCACAGATGCATAGGAGTTCTCCTGCTATCCTTAAAATACTGTGCCTTGGTCTGTTTTCTCTTCCCCAGGTGAGACTGTGGAACCTGGGTCTTATTTTTCCCTATTGGAGGAACAGAGTAGACACTCAGCAGGTTAAACGGACAGACACAGCCAGAAAGCCAGGGGACAATTACACCAGAAAATAGGCCCGTGGGGCCTTGAGGCTTAGCATTCAAGGCTTCCAACTCCCAGCCAGTCCTCTTCTCCCCCACAGCCCGAGGGGACAGGGAGCGGGCCATGGCACCTGCTGCCCACGCCAGTCCTGCTCACTTGTACGTCTGGTAGCTGTTCCGGACCTTGATGCCGCCCTTGATAAAGCTCACCATGTTCTCATCCTGCAGGAAGAAGAGACTGAGAGAGGCTGGGGCTTGCCACAGGCTGGGGAGGGCACCGGGTTCACCTGCCTCTTCTCCAGCCAGATATAGCAGATGTAGGGGGGACCCACACTAGATGATCTACTGCCACTGTAGCCCAGACATTCTGGCAAGTCATGTGGCAATAGGTCCCCAAACCCCACCATGCGTCCGGGAGACCCAGGTCCTGACTTGGCCAAATGCAGGTTCAAATTGCTCACTGCTTGTTTATCATCAGACCTTGGCAAACTGGCTGTTCTCCTCAAGGTTTGCCCTCTGCTGGCCTCTGAGGCAAAGGTTAAATAATAAACATAGGAAAACAAACCAATGTGAGACAATGTAAGAAGGACCTATCTGTACTACAGCGTTTGCTGAATGAGTCAAGTGCAAGACAGGCTTTGTGGCAATGCCTGTTACATGGTGTGACCCTCAGCAGCAGCCAGAAGCAGTGCCAAGGCAACAGGGCTCCTACCTGCAGGAAGGTCAGTGCTGCTCTCTGTAGCAGGCACTCTGCATAGCAGACCTCAGCATGGATTTCCTCTGCAAGGAGAACACAAAGCTCTGAGGCCTACTGGACTCGCCTAGTTTGGGCCCAATCCTCCAGCCCTGGCCTCCTACAAGCAAAAGGAGCTTGGGCACCTCCACCTCACCCCCAGCCCACATTAGTTCACATGTCTCCTCAGTCCTAAAACTGGCTCCCAGGCCCTCCCACCCAGAGCATCACTGCAGTCTTGTTCCTGTCCCCAAGCATCACTGAGATGCCATGTACATGGCACCCCCACAGATGCACTGTTGGCTCCTGGCATCTTCTAGGGCTCTCAGTGTGAGTTGGACCTTTGCCCTTTGACCTGCTCACAGCCATGCATGGGCATGACACCAAGATGCCATACAGGTTGTGGTGGGCCAGACCTGCTCTCTGCCACTGCCAGCTCTCTTCTTTCAATGTGTCACCTCAAATCGCAGTCACATGAGATCGCTAGGATAAGTGGGTCAGTCCACCTAACCTCATGCTTTCTGGCCAAGGAGCAAAGCCACCATCCTGAAAGAGGACAGCTTTTCCTCTTGGCTTCAGGTCCCTGGTCTGTAATGCTGTCAGGTGGTGCATGTTACCTGCTCCCAATACCCTTCCTGGGGGTCACTCCTACAAAGGCCCTAGGCCTAGCCCACCTGGTCCCTGGGCTAAGACCCAGCATGCTGGGTGACAACTGGGAGAAAAACTGCCGCTTCCTGTCCCTTCCTGGGCCTAGAGCCAGGCTAGCTGGTCTTCATGTGCCCATGGGGCACCCAGATGCCCACCTTCTGTGAACTGGTCCATTGTGGGGCGGTGCACCAGGTTGCTGAAAGAGTCTGTCACCGAAGACTTCCTCCGGTGCCTAGGGGTGAGGGGAGAAGGGGCCTTAGGTCACTGGTAAGGATCAGAGGGGACCTAATCACCTCAGCACACACACTACACTCCATGAGATGGCCAGAGGGGCAGCACTAGCAGCCCGTGGTCAGCCTGCCTCAGCTACCTTTGGCTCCCTCTCCTCTGTTTCATCCACTTCTCCTGCCACCCAGGGCTTGGTGCCTGTCACCTGCACCTGTCAGCTTAGGGTTTCTAGAAGGCTCTTCTCGCTCAGAGCCTTACAGCTCTGCTCTGCCCTGGGTGCAGCCTTGGCTTCTGGTGCAACTTCTTTTTTTTTTTTTTTTTTTTTTTTTTGCGGGACTGTGGTTCAAACTCAGGACCTTACACTTAATAGACAGGCAATTGTGCCATGGAGCTATCTCCCCAGCCCCACCAGTGCAACTCCTAAGACATCATTGTCTACACCTGTGTTCCCACCAGGCACCACACAGTTCTAACTCTCCTGGGTGGTCCAGGGCTGGCCCACAGCAGGGAGCAATTAGGCCATTCATTCACTCAACTACACACCAAGTCCTGAATCAGTGGTCTTCATGCAGCCCCTAGAACAGTGATTCTCAACCTAATGCCATGACCCCGCAGTACAGTTCCTCATGTTGCAGTGACCCCAAACCAAAGAATAATTTTGGTGGCTACTTCAAAATTGTAATTTTGCTACAGTTATGTTTTCCGATGTCTTTAGGTGACCCCTGTGTTTTGGTCTTTCGACCACCGCCAGGGTCACGGCCACAGGTTGAAAACCGCTGCCCTAGAACAACCCAGGATATGTGGATTACCACAATGGGAAGGTCAGATACTCATGGAGTGACAGGGCCAAAATTTATCTGCTGATCCCTGGAAACTGCACCATGAATGGCTCAGACAAGACACCAAGGCAGTACTGATGTCAGCTTCTAAGACTTGGACACACAACATTTAAAGGAAAAGCAGCAGCACTGACAGTGGAATTTTAGGGACTGGGATAGCCAATGCGACAGCAGAATAGGCCTTGCAATCCCCAGAGTCCCTGTCCCCACTGTGTGTCTGACCTCTGACAGAGTGACTGTGCTTCCTTCATCATGTTGCCGGCGAGCAGGATGTCCTGGGGGTCGAAGGTCATCATGGCCCGCATCTCAAGGATGGTGGCATACGTCAGTGAGTGGTACATGCTCTCCTTGGTTCTGCCAGACAGAAGAGACACTGCAACTGCCACTCTGTGTACTGCAGAGGTGCCTGGTCTGTCAGCCCTGGCACAAGGGCCCTGAGCTGCCGTCCCTCCCATCCTCCCCAGGGAGGTGAGTCTCAGGAAAGGGAAGGACTTGTCCAGTGTCTGACCCTTTCACTGCTACTCAAAAGTCGTAGAACAGGTGCCCAGACCTTTGCTTCCTGCTGAGTGGCCCTAAGTGACCTGGAAAGCCTGAGCCATGGCTCCGTCTGTGTCCAGGAGCGGTGGCAGCATGAGGCCCGACAGAGGGCCTACTACTGCACTGGCCCAGGGCTGCCTCTTGACTTTGGACCCCACCGCCCACAGGCCAACTTTCCTGTCTCCAGTCCTATCTGTCCCCAAGCCCTACCTCAGGGCCAAGTTCCATCCATAGCCCCTGGTCTTCCTCACAGGCCACCTGCTGCCTCAGCCCACCCAGTCTTCTGAACTTGTCATCCCTGCCTGAACCTTACAGGCTCCAACTGATACTAGTGCTGCCTGGCTCACCAGAAATTTTTTTACTGCAGACTGAAACCAAGGTCTCTGCCCCATGTCATACCCTCACCCTACTTTAGTTTCTTATTTTGAAACAGGGTCTCACTAAGTTGCCCGGGCTAGGCTCAAATTTGGAATCCTCCTGCTTCAGCCACCCAGAGGGCTGGGGTTACCGGCAGGCACCAAAGTAACTGGTGCCTTTTGTGATCTGATCATGCTCAACCCTGGGCCCATTGAACCACACTTTCCTAAGAAAACCCACAGTTTCCTTCTCTGGCTTTTTGCCCTTGCTGTTTCCTCCACTCTGGGTGCCCTTCCCTGCATTCCGAATTTCCCAGCCCATCCATCAGGCCCCAGATGAGCTCCTTCTTGGAGCTTGGAGCTATGTGTGACTATGCACAACCCACACTCTGCTGACATCAGTCCCACTCAGCTCTCTGCAGCCTGTGGGGGCCTAGAGGACAGAGCTCAGCCTGCCTCATCCCCATTCTCAGCACAAAGCCACAGCCTCAGGAGGCCTCCTGCATCTCCCAGCTTTGGGCTTTGGTCAGGGGATAAGAAAGTGGGGGTGGGCCATGGCTCAGCAGAATACAGTCCCTGTGTGCAACCTGGGTGTCCCCACCACCTGGGGCTTGGGACTGCTTTTGTGACAGCGGTGATGCTAGAGACTGCTGGGAGGGCACAGGTGCAGCCATTTCTCAGTCCCGTCCCCATTTGCCCGTGTCAATTATTTATGAAGCTTTTCTGTGCCAGGCTTAAGCTGGGAACTTAAAAGAAAGGTGACTAAGATTTATAGAGGGTTTCATGTGAGATCATGTGACTTTAACCAGCTTCCTTTTCAATCATAAAACACCTGTGACTGAGTTGCTTCTTGCATCTGGGTGGTCCTTGGTGGTGGGCTCCTGAGACGCAGAGGCTTCTGTAGGAAGAAAAGGCTGACAGACCTCTCATTTTCCTGGCCAGCTCTCAGAACACCCCAGCCTGTCCCAGCGCAGCTTCCCTTGAGGGCAGCAGCTGCCTACAAAGGCTGAGTGGACTCATAACATGGACTTCCAAGTTCCTCAGACATAGCCCAGAAGCCCAGCTTTGCTGACCAGCAGCTGTGTGACCTTGGCAAGTTCACAGCCTCTCTGAGCCTCAAGTTCATCCTTTATCAAATGAGTACAGTAACCCTTTGTTCCCAGGGCTTTTGGGTCCCAGCCATATCACCATGCTCAGTGAATACCAATTATCCCACATCTTGCTAGGGTCAAGAGTCAATCCCAGTGGAAAACCTTTCTCTGTGAGCAACGGGCTCCCTGGAAACATAAAACCCAGTTCCACGAACTTCCCCACATCTTCCCTCAGGTTTAGTGCTCAAGCCCTCGTCTCTGTTTTCTGTCCTCAAGCAGGTCTGAGCCTCAGGACCCAGCTCCACCTGCTGGTGCCAGCCCAGGAAGAGGGATGGCCCCACCCTGGCACCTGGCAGACAAAGTGGAATTTCCAGTCAGAGTCCAAGGCCCCTCCCCAGCTTTTCAACCGGAAGCCTTCCATCTCAGATCTAGAATGGAAGGGGAGGTCCAGGGGCATAACACAACTAAGCTTCAGCCACACCATGCTCAGCATGTATCCAACAAGTTCTTGTTTGCACAGATCCCATGCCCTTGAACTAATGTGCCCTGATTCCCACTAGGTTCTCACATTTCTGGGGCCCAGACCAGCTTGAAGGCTGAGGAAGAAACATCCACAGGGCTGGGTGTGAGACTGGAGGCCTGGTGGTCACCAACAGGTAGCTGCAGCCTTTCCTTCCTTAGGTAGTGTCCAAAGTTCAGGCCTCGTCAGGCCTCATTACTCTCCTATCCCAGCCTCCTTGCCATACCCAGCTACCATCATGGCCTCCAACTCCTGTCTTGGCCTAGTATCTCCAACTCCTGAGCCAAGGACCAGTATGAATTTGTGGCTTGGTGGCAACCATGCCACACAGTGCATGAACAGAGGGCAAGACAAAGGAGAAAGGCTTCATCTGCATTTACAGCCACTCCACCCACAGCCACTCCCATTGCTCCCATCACCACCCCAGCTCCACCACTTATCAGTGCTGCCAGGCCAGGGAATACAGGTTTTGGAGGATCTAGGTTACGCCTCTGTTCTCCCCACTTGCCAGGCTGAGGGGGTCCATTCTTCTAACACATCAGACCTTTGTGCACTGTCAGACTGTGCAAGGCCATTCTACCTGCCTAACAATACCTTCTCCACTGGGATGACTTCTCAACCAGCCAGAGATAGTTTAAATGTCACTTGTTCCAGGAAGTGCTCCAGGATCAGCTTCCAAGGTATATGATCTGTGCAGCTGCTCAGACCCCCATGCTTGGCTTAATTTTCAACTGCCTTGATATTCTTAATAATTTTAGATAAAAAATGTGAACATTTTCATTTTTCAGTGTACTCTGGGGATTTATGTGGCCAGTCCTAAAGCCTCTGCTGTCTGCCCCTTACTCACACAAGTCAGGGGCTGTAGTGGTCGTTTGATTGTGTCAACATGAGAAGTTTAGAAGCTTAACTCAGTCAGTAATTTTACATCCTATAAAAGACCCACCCTAAGGCAGCTAGTCTGCTAGGACAGTACAAAAAAAGAAATGACAAACGATTGCCTGTTTCTGTTTTTCAGTGGAGCTCCAGTCTTCACCTTCAACTTGGATGTTGTCTCCTGGCTTCCTGCGCAGACTCTGCCTCATGCCTTGGGTCCTTCAGCCTTCTGTTGCAGACCCACAGGCCTCCTGATACAGACTTGCATGGAATACTACCAAGAACTTCCAATCTTGGACTGAAGTCCTCAGCCTTCAGCATGCAGACACCCTTCGCATACTTCCTCTTCCAACTCTGGCTGACCTTCGGAAACCAATCTTACAATTTCTTTTCTTTTTTTTTTTGTCCTTTTGAGACAGGGTCTCACTATGTAGTTCTGGCTGGCCTGGCCTTGAGCTCACTTTTGTAGCCCAGGCTGGTCTCGAACTGGCTCCAATCCTCCTGCCTCAGCCTCCCAGGTACTGGGATTACAGGTGTGCGCCACCACACCCAGCAATCTTGTAATTTCTTTTTTTTCTTTGTGGCCTCCTCAGCCTACCCTGACGGTGGGGCTGGCACAACATGTGGTTCCAGGGATGGAACTGTGGTCCCTGTGCGCTTGCCTAAGCTTGTCTAAGCAGGCACTTTGGACCACTGAGCTATCTCACTGGCCCAATTTTGTAATTTTTTTATACATTTGTATATTTTGTATTACATCTGTTCCTCTAGTATAACCCTGGCTGACACCATGGTCCTCAGTACCACTTCTTGTTTCACTATTTCTTGACCCATCTTGCTCAGTTCTGATCCGCAGCACCCAGCACACCCAACACAGGAGGCCACTCATGAGGTGTGGCTTAATGAACTAGAGACAGGTGCCACTCACCGTCCCAGCCCCTTGATCTCACCTTGACATCATCTTTGTCACAGGAACAATTAATTGTCTGACTTCCTCCCTCATGTTCTGGGGCCTTGCCAGATAACAGCCACTCTCCCAAACACAGCCTCCACCCGCCCCCGCTTCGTCACCTTCCAGGTTGTCTTGCCTCCTTCAGCCTGGCTCCTTTCCTGGCTCTCACCTCAGCTTCTGTAAGCAGTCTACCTGGCCAACATAATCAGTTCTAAGCTTCCATCCCTCTGCTGCACTGAGCTAGGAACCGCAGCCTAGGGACATGACTGTCATTTCCTCCACAGTGCCACTGAGCAGTGCTGGAGACAGTCACTCCCTGCATACAGTACCTTGAGCATCATGGTGCTCAGAACACCCCCGCCCTCTCCCTGTTGTCCCTTAGTACCTGTGACCTCTCACCCTCATCAGGTAACCTTGTCTCTTCCCGCCAAGAGATTCCAGGACACCCATGGAGACATGCCCTGGCCTTCCCACATCACACAAACGCAGGTCACACTCTCTTCCACCTGCCTCACACCTCTGAGGTGGAAAGGCAGCGCAGAGTCCCCCCATGCAAGGTGACCTAGCATGTCCACCCGTGGGAGCCCCACAAGCATGCAGTAGACCAAGAAAGGCTAACGGTCTGAGTGGAGCTGGATGTGAATCCCAGCGCTACCACATATGAGCCATGATCATTTACATATCAAGAAAATTAGCGTTCAGGCATGGTGGGGGATGCCTGTAATCCCAGTACTCAGTAGGCTGATGTAGGTAGATTGCTATGAGTTTGAGGCCCCTTCTGGACTACAGAGTGAGTTCAAGTCCAGCCTGAACTACATAGCAAGACCCTGTCTCAAAAAAAAAAAAAAAAAAAAAAAAAAAAAAAAAAAAAAAAAAAAAAAAGAGCAACCAAACAGAGCAGCCTCCCTGCTCCAGGACAGGATACACAGACATAGGGGTAAAGACCTAGAAGCACAGACAATATCATTCAAAGGATGGATGTCTGGAAAGTGCACTCAGTGAAAGGAAGGGCACAAGGTGGCCCTAGTTACCTCCTACAGCAGAGTGAAACAGTTCAGTGAGACAATGTATAGATAACAAAGAATAGTGAATTAAACTAGACCTCAACCTTTGAAGCAACTTCAATAGCCATGAATGGGGCAGGGGGCCTGGTTTGCTCAATTGGTTGATTACTTTTAAGAAGCAGGATTTTTTGTTTTTTTAGACCAGTGACTCTCATGGAGGCAGCCTCCTGGGAAGACTAGAGCCCCTCTCGGGTGAGGGTTTCCTCTTCTTCAGAGTATCCCACTGGGGTAAGGAAAAAGGGGAGGCGAGTGCAGAGGAAAAGTCCTCTTAAGCCACCAGTAGTAGGTAGAGCTTTCAGGCCAGGTCACCCTATGCCATCTGCTTTCCTGTTTCTTTTTGCTTCCTGTGCTCTGACTCCCTTCGGCTGACACCAAGTCTGTAGGACAGTCTAGAGTTAGGCCACCATGAGTCCTGATTTTGCTGGGCTACAGGGGATGAGGAGAAAGCTCAGGGCTTGGCTGCAGCAGGGCAGGCCTTGGAGAGCCAATTCCTAGTGCTTAGTGGCTGTGGTCTGGGGTCCAAGGACAGAAAATACTCAGGCAGGAAGTGAAATCCAAGAGCCTTTGAGAACCAATGGGAAAGGAACTGGGTCATTCAGTGACACGGCAGAACAGGGCCTGGCCAGAGTAAGGACAGAGCCGTACTGTGTTGCCAACCACGACCCCATCAGAGGGTGGGCACGAAGTACTTGACAGTAAGTGGCGGACTCCTTCTGAGTCACACCCTGGACCTCCCACCCTGATGGGTCAGGCAAGGCGAGAGGAAGTACACACACATCAGTTTGGGACTTATAGAAAAGGGTGTTGTCTCCTGGGCACTTGCTTTCTTTAATCTCAGAGAAACCAGGCCTAGTGGCACAGAGGACAGCTGGGGTGGGTTGAAACAAGGGCCACAAGAGAAAGCAGAAACCTCTGCCTGCTTCTCAGAGTTCAGACAGCCTTGCAAGGCTGAGAAATGGGGACTTCCTGGGGCATCTGAACCCCCATGCAGATAGCTGGGATCCAGCCCATCTCTCCTGGGCCATGTGAGCCAGTCCTACCAGTCACAAGGCTGCTCAGCACTTTCCAGTCGGCCTTTGGGTGAGCTCTTATCTCCTTGTTTGTTTTGCTTAGCAAATTGAGTGAACTCATAATTGTTACCAGATAACCCGCTAGGAATCATTAAGTACTGGAGGAAAATCCCCACAAGAGGAGGAGTCCCACCATTAAACAGAACTCAGGAAACAGGAGAAAGCCAAGATCATATGAGGGGAGAAAACACTTTTTTTTAAAGAATAATATTCTGTGATGATAATAACACAAGAAGTCAGGCCATCCATAAATCAAAAATAAGGTGATGGGGGGGGCATTCCAGAGAGCAATAAAGGGCATTAGAGAGTTAATCATATAACTACAAAAGTAAAGAAAAGCTGAAAAGGACTTATGGTAAGGTTGAGGAAATCTCCCATGAATAGGGGGAAAAAGATAAAGTGGGGAGAGAGACAAAAGCCTTAAAAGAGGACGGAACCAGAAAGTTCAACTCCTATTTTTACAAAACCCAGAAAAGATGGGGCAGAGGCAATCCTAGAATTGAAAGAATCGCCAACAAAAATACAAAATAAGAAAGACCTTCGTTTCTGCAAGAATGAGACAGAAGACTGCACTAAGAAGAATTGGGGCCCCAGCTGTGGTGGATGCTAGAAAGCAAGAGGAAAAACTGTCTGAACAAGTCTGGCGGGAAGTTTCTAGTGGGCATGGGCTGGCAACATGAGGAGACAGGAGAGAGAGGCAGAGAGAGCCCCCAGGGGCTAGGAGGTGGCCAGGAGTCACAGCTGTCCTCCAGAGGGCCAGCTTCCAGGAAAAGCCAGGCCAGAGAGCTTATTGCGTGTGTTTGAACACAAAGGGAAAAGCTCGTGATAGGATCATCTGGTGGAGAGATTAGAAAGATTAAGGATAAACATGGAGCACATTAGGCAAGAGAAAAGACAAGAGCGTTATTAACTTCAGAAAGGAAACATGGTCTAATATACAACTTGTCTCTGCAATGAGCAATAATCACAGATTTGTTAAGGCAAACAAACACTGATTAACAATTAAGTCCAAAGTTGTGATATAATAATAAGAGAGGGTCAAGGAAGGGAAATAACTGAATTATCTTCCAAAACATGGCATTTAAATGTGGTAGTAAAAAATGGATAAATTTTACACTGTTCAAGTAATACCTCAGCTTTAAAAACTGGGGGGAAAAAAGTAAATAAAGGAAAACCAGTATACACATATTGTCTAGAAATATGGCACTATAAACCCGGTGTGGTGGCTACAGGAGGGGTCCTCATTATCCCCCTACTGCTCAGTGAAGTCCACAGCTCCAGCCTTCAGGGGAAACTAAGTCAATCGGCTGTGGCAGAGCTGACAGAAACAGCCTCCAGTGTATTCAACAGGAACCAGGAATCAATGTGCAAGTCACAGTGACCTTGGAAGTGACTTGACTGCTCACAGGGAGGGGACTCTGAGCCATTCTATGGGACTTCTCAGAAGTCGCAGTGGCCCCCAAAGCTGAAGGCATTTAGTTACAGGGCTTCTTCTGATTCCCCATGACCCACCAAGCCCCCCATGTACGCCTTCCCCGCTCCATCCAGCTTTCACTCACCTGGGCTTGAGGTAGCTGAGGGCTTCTGAGAACTGGTTGCTGAGAAAGAGGTCTAGGGCGACCATGCACTGGTCCAGGGCCTCATGAAGGCTGATCACAGGAGTCCTGAGAGGAGAGACACAGGCCTGACCTGGGAGCCTTCAGCCCCTCCTGGCAGCACAGAACCCCACAGGCCCACTCGACTCTCCTCGGTTGGCCTGGGATGACTTTCAAGAGCTCTCCCAGGTTAACTCTTGCTGTCCTGGAACGCAGGAACACTTTGGACCCACCTCTGGGTCTCACCTCCCCAAGAGTGGGAGGAACAGCAAAAAAAAATGCCACCTGAGATCTGGTCAAGGGTGGGGAAGGGGCTGAGGATAGAGTGGGAGGCCTCTTACCCTTCACAAGGGTAAAAGGAATCCTTGTGGCCCTTCTGACCCATTGGGCTTGGCTGCCCCTGGGGAGCACAGCCTACCCACAGGCCCACTTCCTCTCTCCGCCCTTCTCTCTCCTCCTTCTCCACGTATTCCTGCCCCCAGGCCTGTATGCGTCTAGAACCCCCTAGAACCACACTGTCACAATGGGCAGTGAGGAGCCACCCAGGGCCTTCCACACTCGAACCACCTTCCAGAGCACTCCCAGCCCCTTATCCTGTGACTTTTTCTTATTCTTTCTATTCTTTTTTTTTTTTTTTTTTTTACTATTTTGGGGTTTATTATCTGTTTCCCTGTGGTAATTATAAGATCCCAAAAGACAGCAATCTATTCCCATCAACTACTACACCCAGCACCAGGTATCTGGGACAAAATACATTTTTAATAAATATATGGAGTGAATGAATGAATGAATGAATGGCATTTAAGGCTGGAAAAACAAATCCCTGAATCTTACGGGCTTCAGTCTTCCTATTTGAAAAATGAGAGATGAAGATCTCAGAGCTGTCTGTGGATGGCTCTGAGAATGGTTTTCCTTACAGGTATCTTTAGAGAAAGAAGGTTCCAGAGAGAAACTTGAAGGTCTCCCTGAAAGAAAGTTAAGAGCAAATCCCTTCTCTACTAAGGAAACTACTCAGACCTAGTAGTCCAGTTTTCATGCCTCTTCCTCTGTGAGGCAGCCAGCAGATCTTCCCAGGCAAACTGAACCTTTGTCTTAACTCTTAGTCTCCCAAATCTGTTAGCTCTCCATATTGCTATTTTATTTTATTTTGATACAGGGATCCAACTTAGGACCTTGGCATTTACGTCACTGAGCTATCTCCTCTGCCCCATATTGCCATTTTAGTAAATATGATAGTTATCTTAGACACCAGAGCCTCACCCTAGCCTCCCTCATCTTCTTCCTTGCTAAACCCTCTCAATCCTCCGTCCTGTGTCAGAGGACTAGAGAGGTCTCTCCTCCCATTCTACCCTTTTCTTGTCTCTGTAGACCTTTTAATTCCATGTTTTACATCTTTTCACTTGCTCTTTACCATCTTTTTGACTCCGTTAGGCTCTGGTACTTTCTTTAGCACTTTCATTTCACTAATGCCCTCTTCATTGTGTCAGATCTGCTAAGTCTCTCAGTTCTTCATGTTGACAATAATATTTTTTATTTCTGCAAATTTTAGCTCATTCTTTTTCAAATAGTTTCAGTTATTTTAGGTATGATTTTTTTTCCTTATTCATTGTTTCTTTTTGCTTTTGTCTTTTTTTTTCTTTTTTTGAGACAGGGCTTGCTATGTTGGTCAGGCTGGCTTTGAACTCACTTTATAACCCAGGCTGGCCTCAATCCAATAGTGATCTTCCTGCCTCAGCCTTCCAAGCGTTGAGATTACAGGCATGTACCAGTATGTCTTATTTGCTTGAAATTCTTCAGCTACTTCTTTATACATCTTCTTAAAAATTTTTTATTTCCTGGGAAGTTAGTAATTTGTTACATTTTCATTCTATACCTTAAACCTAATTTTAGCTTGTAACTCTGGCTTTTTATTTTGTTGTTGTTGTTGTTATTATTATTATTATTATTATTATTATTATTATTATTGTGTGTGTGTGTGTGTGTGTGTGTGTGTGTGTATGTGTGTGTGTGCGAGAGACCAAGGTTCAAACTCATGACCTTGCACTGGCCAGGCAGGCACTTGTGCCATGGAGCTATCTCCCTGGCCCCAGGATATTCTTTCTACAGGGTTTCTCATCCCAAGGTTCCTTTGGGATTAGTCAAACACCAGCTCATGTAAAATCACCGAACATGCAGGAAACAGGCCACGGTAGTGACAGACACCAGAAATAATATATATATGGCAATCTGTGTCTCTCTTAAGAGCTAAAAATATCATTTGAGGGGGCTGGGGAGATAGCTCCATGGCATAAGTGCCTGCCTGGGAAGTGCAAGGTCATGAGCTGAAACCCCAGTCCCACAAAAATAAACAAACAAATAAATAATATCATTTGAAAACTGAGCTCTGACTATGTTACTCCTGAACCTCATATCCCTCACTGGCTTCCTGGTCTACTCAGGACAAAGACCACCTCTGTGGTCTGAAGGTCTTCCTGGAACCTGCTGCTGGCCTTTCCTCAAGAGGCCAGGGTATGACTCTCCTCCTGTGCCCAAGGCCCAGCTTAGTGACCAGTATTCAAGTTGCTCATTTCTGTTGGAGGAATCAAGAAGCAAGCATTGAGCACTTACTTCCTTGAGTGTTAAAGTGTACTAAGTCCCATTTCTATACACACACACACCACCACCACCACCACCACTGCTACCGCCACCACCAAGTTGAGCTAGCTTGGTCTACCTGGAAAGAAAGATGCAGAGATGTACACCCTGAGGGTACAGCAGCTATGACTTAACTGGAGAATGGGGTCCCTTATCCCAGACTAGGGGTTGGGCCCAGTCCTGCCTTCTTCCCCTTCTTCCCTCCAAGATCAGACCATGGCATGGAGCTATGCAGGATGCACAAGACGGACCTCTGATATATAACGCTATTGAACAAGACCTAAAACTGTACACACCATAACACAATGGGCAGTGTGCAGTGGGAGGTAACAAGCAGGAAGAAAAACTGTACTGGAGTAATCAGGACTTTAAAAATATTTTATTACCTGGATATAAAAATATCCCATTACTGAAACATGGGTACCCTTGGTCTAACATCTGGCCAAAAGAGGCCAGACCTGGGTTTGCCCTTTCAGAGCTACACATGACACAGCCTGAGGCAGTGATGGTGACAGGGATTAGGGCTGTGGTCAGAAACACCAAAGCACCTGGGCTCCACTCCAGTCTGGGGCACTAAAGAAGCTGTTTGAGAAAGAGGGCCCCAAGCTACAGACAAGATGGGGAAAGATGTCCAAGAGTGGGGAGCAGGGTGTGCAGAAGGCTAGAGGCACAAGCAGTCAGAAAGGGCAGGAGGACAGAGGCTGGCTAAGTGCACGGGGAGCAGGGCTGGCAGGGGGCTGGGGAGGCTTGGGACATTGGCCTCACTTGATAATAAGCATCACAACCACCCCCTGGTACCAAGAGGATATCACTTACATTTTATCTAAAGTGGGTAACAGCATTATGTCACCCAGTTCTTCCACCAGTGGGAGCTCTTATCTAAATTGACAGATAAGAGAGTTCAGGCAGTGAGGTAGAAGGAATCTGCTCCACCCAGCAACTTAGAAGCACTGACTTCAAGGTCTGCTAGGCCACAACACCAAACCTTTCCCTTCTCACTGCCAGATGCCTGCTTCTCCATGGCCATCCCTGTGTCTTTAAGGCCTTCCTGCTCCAGGGTGCCTGGCTGGGCCTAGGCCACATGTATTCTGTGTCCTGTGGGCCTTGTCACTATGCCTCAGGGTGGGTTGAGGGGACTCAAGGGGGAGGGTGGTGCTGGGCCAGATGGAGAATGAGCAGGGCTGGAGGACTCACTCAGGTTCAACCCAAGGGGGTGGAGGGCCAAGGGTGGGGGCCAGGCAACCCGGAGCCATGCCATTCTCCCCTGAACTCCCATCTTAGTGTTTGTTAGTGGAGCAGGGAGGTAGGTAGCTAGGGGACAAAGTCCTCGTGGGCATGGTGGCACACACCTGTCATGCTAGCACTCTGGAAGCTGAAGCAGGAGGATTTCAGTGAGTTGGAGGCTAACCTGGGCTCCACGGGGAGTTCAAGGTCAGGCTGAACTATATAGTGAGACCTTGTCTCAAAAATAAATAAATAAACCCAGTACTAACAACACACACACAAAAAAGACCAAACCTTTCCTTCCAACAAGTCTTCCTGTCTTCCTTAGTGGCACATAAAGTGAGTACCCTATGCACAAACTAACGCAGCATGGCCTTCAAGATTTCTCAAAGCAGATGACTCTGGACTTCAGCTGAGATCACCTGCTGGAAAACCCAAGAAAGTTTTTTAGCCTCTATAAGTCTCAGTTCCCCCAGCAATGAAATGGAAGTGACAGTACTGACCTCCCAAGTGGTTGTAAAGATGGCCTGAGACCACTGTAAAGAACAGCAGAAGTTGCTGGGCATGGTGGCACACACCTGTAATCCCAGCACTCGGAGGCTGAGGCAGGAGGATCAGTTCGAGTTCGAGACCAGCCTGGGCTACAAAAGTGAGCTCAAGGCCAGCCTGAACCACATAGTGAGACCCTGTCTCAAAAAGACAAAAAAAAAAAGAACAGCAGAAGTGCTCAGAAAACGTTAATGAGTGGTTTCTTTCTGACGTACATTGCCATCATTTCTTTCATTGAGCAGCTCTGATCTTACAGCGTAACTAAATAACTTTAAAAGACTGAGTACAAATCCTATGACCTGGCACTCCCACAACTACAGGAATAATTAGTGTTTGACTAGTAAGACAGCAGAACCACCTCAATGTCCAACAAGAAGGACAAATAACCATGAGTCTTTACACAGGGTGGTGTGGCACATAGCAGGCCAAGAGGGCCAGCGCTTCAAGATCAAGAAGGCCAAATCTTACAAACTTGATTTCAAGTAGGAAAAAGCCAGCCACAGAGAAACACATGCTATATGGCTCCCTTTGTTCATAATACAAGCATGAGGGTTTTTTTTTTTTAAGATTTTCATATGTTCAGCAAAGAATAAAAATGAGGAAATATTAAAACAAAATTGAGAATGGCAATTATCTCTGGAGAGGAGGAGAGTTTTCCACAGAGGCTTTCGATGGTCTCACTACTGTTTGTTTATCTAGTTACTTTTTGAGACAGGGTCTCCCTTTGTAGTGCAGGATGGCCTTGAACTTATTATATATATACCCCAGCTTTGCCTCAAACACTTGGTGACCATCCTGCCTCAGTTTAAAAGTATTTCATAATTTTAAGGTGGTAGAGATCTGAGGCTGGCTTTTCTCCCCTCACCATCCCAGGTGCCCAGTACCAGCCCAATTTCAGTGAGGTAAGTGTCCATGATGAAGGTGTAAATGGTCTGGCTTCAGCCATCTCTGATCAGAATCACAGGGACGGCACTGACCCAGGTAAGGGGCAGAGGGATTTCTGTGGCCTCCCAGGGGCACAGGGAGGAACCTGTGGTTCTGCCTGAGGAGGAAACTAGAGGTTGTAGAGGTCCTCAGTGATGGACATGAGTGCTGAAGGAACAGGGACAAACATACCCTAAAGTCTAGGATTCTTTGGAGGGGGGGACACGGACACGACACCTTGCTCTGTGTTTACTTTCTCTCCTGGAAACTACTTTTTTGCCCCACCAGTGGTGCTCAGAGTTGGCAGAAAGAAACCTACCCAAGCCCCAGATTTACAAGGGGCCACAATAGGAAGGGAGCAGCCAGACCAGCCTGTCTATATTTTACAAAGGAGGGACCAGAAGCTTAGGAAGGCTGAAGGACTCAGCCAGCCGTACAACAACAAAGGATCAAGACAAAAACTTCGCAGGCAGCTCTTGCCCCAGGCCAAATTGCCCCCAGCCACCCCATTTCCAACCTTTGAGCTCCCGAACAAGCACAGAGCCTGCAGCAGCGGCCAGCGTGGCACCAGGCCCCTGCCCTCCCCACGCATCTGTTCACCGCGGTAAATATTGTCACTGGTAGTGAGGCTCCAGGTAGGGCAGGCCCTCCTTCCAGCTCACCTGGGCGGGATCTAAGCCGGGCCTTCCAGGCAGCCAGGCTCCCAGCAGCTGCCCTCCCCAACAGGCCCAACAGGTCCCAGGAAAGTAGAGAGGGGTAGGGCACAAGCAGGGGTCGTACAGGATTGCTCAGCGGGGTGGGTGGGACCGGCAGGAGATTTGCTAAAGATCTTCTTTTACAACCCCAGGTGCTCCTGCACCCAAGGGGCTCTGCTGAACCTTCTGACCTGCCCAAGGAGCCTAGAGAATGATGTGGGTGTAGGAGACAGAACTGGGTTCAAATGATCCCAGCCCTGATCTCCTGGATGACAGAAGACAAGTCACCTAAGAGCCATGCCTCAGTTTCTCATCTGTAACGGAGGTGGTAAGCACAGGGCCACCCCACCGGTATAAAAGCTACACGACAGGGGAGGAAGGCTGCTGCGCACAGGCTGGACTACAGCCCGCAGGCAAAGTTGGGTCCCCAGGCAGAGTCGCGGCTCCGCAGGCCTCCCGCGGAAGCCCGAAGCCGAACCGAGCGGCTCCGCAGTGCGGACCACGGGGTGCCCGGCGCCGCCCCAGCCCCTCCGCCCGGCGCACTCACCCTGCGGGCAGGGCGCCCGGAGCGCCCGCTGTGGTCATCGCCGAGGGCGCGGGCGGCGCTCCCCCCGCCGGACGCCAGGCGCGGCCCAGGTGCTGTCGCCGGATGCCGGAGCGGGCGCTGTGCAGCCGAGCCAAGGACTCGGCGGCCGGGGAGGGGCGCGCCGGGGGCGGGGAAGGCGGCGGGGCCGGGCGGGCCTCGGTGTGCCGGGCCGCGCAGTGGGGCCATGGCAGCCCCGGGCCGCCCGCCGGCGGGGCTCCAGCGCGCCGCCTCCGCCCGCGCTCCTCCGGCAGCCCGCGGCCTGCGCGGGGCAGAAAGTTGGCCTCGTCTCTGGCCGCTCGGCCACCACCGCCCCAGCCTCCGCCTCTGCGGCCCCTGCCGGACCCAACGGTAAGGCGAGGGACGCAGCCTCGTGTCAGGTGCAGTTTTGGCCCTGATCACTTGACCACGCGTGTCTGTGTTTGCCCGAAACCACGGCGAGAAATGACCGCTTAGCGCTCCCTGCGGGGAGGCGGTTTACGTGCGCCTTCCGGAATAACCCGGTCACTGCGACTGCACAGACGCAGGAACTGAGGCATGGAGTTGTGGGGCTGCTCAGGGCCACGCAGTAAGAAAGCCCACTTCTGGCCTCGAAGCTCACACGCTGCCCCCTGATCCGGCTGTCCGCTCCCTGGATTCCCAGTACAGGGTGGTGGGCGATGCTCCTCAGAGCCCCTGAGATGGGTGAGCAGCCCAGGGCTGAGCCAAGCTGGGCTCTTGGCAGAGAGCCTGGGTCCAGGAGGAGTTAACAGCCACTGCAGCCTCTGAGCCCCAGATGCTCTTAGCCATGACTCATCAGAGCACATTGCTGCCATTAGCGTTGTCCCTTCGCAGGGGGGCGGGAGGGGGTTTCAGCTCTCCTGGGTCAGCCCAGAGCTCCCGGGTGTCTGGAGGAAAACAGAAGGGGCAGGCTGCAGAAGCAGCCAGTGTGGGAAAGGGAACTGGACAGATCCTGGGAAGCCAGCCAGGCAGGTGTGGGGCAGGGTTAGGGGACTGGAAGAGGACTGCTGCTTCCATTAACCTGGCTTCACGGGGAGGCGGTGGGTTCCCACCCTGCCTGTGTTTCAGCAGGAATCAGCTAGATGCTTACTTGCAAGAGTCATCCCAATGCTGGAAGACTCAGATACTGGCACACAAAAAGGTAATTAACAAAGTCTCTATAGTGTCACCCACCAGCAACTATAAGGAGTGGTGGGGGAGGCTCTGGAAGAGGCAGAACCAGAGCTGACAGCTGGAGTCTGAAGTAGCTGTGTAAGGACAGCCCCAGCAAGAGCACAGTCACAGCTCCAGGCATCTGTGCATGCTGTCCCCTGAGCTGGAACACACACTTCTTATTCACTTGTGTCCCCAGGGCTAGATCAAAAGCTTACCACTGGAAGGCCTCTTTTACAAGGAATCCAAATTCATTAGTATGAAATGGCCAAGCAGCGGTTCCCAACCTGTGGGTTACCGTCCCGGTGGGGGTCGAACGACCAAAACACAGGGGTCACCTAAAGCCATTGGAAAATACATAATGCATATCAGGTATTTACATTCAAAATCATAACTGTAGCAAAATTACAGTTTTTTTTTTTTGTTTTTTTTTTTTTGTCTTTTTGAGACAAGGTCTTGCTATGCAGTTGAGGCTGGCCTTGAGCTCACTTTTGTAGCCCAGGCTGGTCTCGAACTCACACCAATCCTCTTGCCTCAGCCTCCCAAGTGCTGGGATTACAGGCGTGAACCACCACGCCTGGCAAAATTACAGTTTTGAAGTAACCATCAAAATCATTTTTTGGTTTGAGGTCACCGCAACATGAGGAACTATATTGCGGGATCATGGCATTAAAAAGGTTGAGAACTACTCTAAAATCTAGAGTCTCAGAAGAGGCCAGGTATGTGAACAGGGATTCTAGAAGCTTTCAGCTACATTCACTCCTGGGTAAATCTTTATTGTATTTGAATTTACTCAGCGTCTACCACCTAGCTGGGCATGGTGGCATGTGCCTGTAAGTCACCATGCTGAAAGGCTGAAGCAGGAGGATAGAAAATTTAAGGCCAGCCTGGACAATTAAGTAATTTAGAAAGCTTCTGTCTCAAAAAATTCAAAATGGGTGCCATATGCTCAGTGCCACAGCTGGAGGATTCAATACCCAGGGTTGGGAGGAACCAGGAAGCTTGCCATAAGCTCAAATTTTGCTTTACCCCGCCCCCCCAGGTGTTCCTTCTTGAGAGCTCCCTAGCTGGCTGGATCTGGAGCTCTCTGGGTACTCACTGCCTAAGCCCCTGACCTAGCCTAATCTCCTTGGCTGTCACTGCCTATGAGTATTGGTATATGCCCAGGTCCTGAGGGAATAGGAAGAGGCTTTTATGTGACTGTCTCTGACGTCCAACTAGGAGCTTCTTAAGAGTGGACTCTGGTCAGGTTCATCTCTATGTCTGCAGGCCTGACAGCTGGTGCCTGATTAATCACCAGCCATGAAGGCAAAACCCAATATTGTAGCTGTTTCCCTCAGAGGCAGTTAACATCACAATGCTGACACACATCAAAAGCTGCTTCCCAGCCCACACAGTGCCTCTATGAGCCTCAACATCCTCACCAGTAAAATAGAAATAACACTACCAATTTCAAAAGTTTGTCGTAAGGACCAAGGATTCATGCATGGTCATCAGCACTGTCTGGTCCAGTGGTACAACTGTCACCTGCTGTCTACAGCCATACCAACTTGAATGTGCCCAATCTCCTCTTATCTTGGAAGCTGAGCAGGGTCAGACCTGATTAGTACTTGGATGGGAGAATTGTCACCTGCCAAGTATCCGTGCATCAGAAGTGACCAGAACAGAGCTGGGTACAGCACAATGCAAGGTCTGCAGCAGTTCCCACCTGACACAGCACTGTCACCTGTGAGTCAGAGCATTAGACGGACCCACCTGTAGGAGGCTCCACCTAGACCATTCCTGGCCCCCAGGAGCTGTGAGTCACCATCATTGTGCCTGATACCCAACCCAGGTGCCCCTACCCAGATCACAGGCCTAGTTCCCCCACCGTGGGCTGGCAGCTGAGCCCCAGGGCTAAGACGGCATCCTGAGGCTTAGGTTCCTTTCCCCCTCTCTCAGGAAGCCTAATTCCTGATGTTTAGTGACTGGAAGGTGCCAGGCCAGCTTTCCTCATTTCCTTCAGACTGCCAGTCCCCACCCTCTGAGACCAAAGATTACTGTCGCCTGCGTTATCTCTCAGTCCCTAGAAACCTCCTTGAAATGCCCAGGAGAGTCTGTGCTAGCATGGCCTTCTATCCTACAGATGGAAGACCTGAGGCTAAGACCCAGTATGACTTTAACCAAAGCTGAGCCATAGTTTGAACTTGATTCCTTATCCTACAGGCCATGGGAGAAGATTAGCAGAAAGGAGGGATGTTGGAAATGAACCTCAGAAACAGGATATGTGAACCTGTACCCTTATCCTAGAAAGAGTTGCAGCTGTGAGGTCAGCTCTGTAGCTACCTCTAAGTCTGTCTCCCATCAGGAAACCCTAGATAGTGACACAAACTCTCAGGCCTCAGTGACATAGCTGAACATTGCTTGGGTGACCCCTTGTCCCTGTTCCTCCTTCAGGCCCTGCCTGGGTCTTTTCCAGGAAGAGCCTTTCCCAGCCCCGGTCCCCTTACCCAATCCCTCACAAGCCAGTTGAGCACGTTTTGAAGGGCACAAACTTGGGATGGTCAAATCACAAGGGAGCAGGGTCATGGACAAGGACTCATGACAGACATATTCTCAGCAGTGACATCTGGCGCAGTACCTGAGATGGGCACCTCCTTCCCACTCACTGGACTCCTACTAATTATGTGCCCTGAGGCAGGCTGTGGTCCTACTTGCTCTTGGTTTCCTTCTTCTCTCCACACAGGGAGGAGAGTGGGCTGAAAGGAGAGCTCAGGGCTTTCCCTGCTCTGATGTTCTATGTTTCAGGATTCTTGTTCTCCATGATGTACCTAACTCCAGTGTCCAGCAGCCGCCAAAGGTGGTCCTAAGAAGGTTGTGGGGAAGGTACAAGGCACCAAAAATAGTTCCAACAGAGAAAAAGGGTTGGCACTCTCATGGGGGCTTTCTGACATTGAGTAGTATCCTGCTGGGGACTAGAACTTGGGCGGCAAAGTCTGGAAAATCCAGGTGGATATCTGGCCTCACCATATTCCAGCTAGTCAGACTCAGGTAAGACATCTCAAAGCAAGCTCGAGGTAGGCTATGAAGTGGCTCTGAGAACATCCTCAAAAGCCAGAATAGCACCCCTACTCTGACACCCTGGGCCAGCAACTTCATCTTTGAAATGGTGATGATGGTGTTGCAAGGATCCAATGAGGAAATACACAGAAAGAGCTCTTGGCCAGGCATGGTGGCACACATGTAGTCCAAGCACTTGGGAGGCTGAGACAGGAATCCAACCTGAATTATTGCATATAGCAAGACCAAATCTCAAATAAACAACAAAGAAGCTCTTAGAAGAGAGCCTCAGCATCATTCGTTCAGCTCTAGTTTCCTCACCTATGATGCAGACATTACAGGACTGCTGTGAGAACCAAATAAGCCAAACCCTACAGGGCCTTGGGACCACCTGAGGTGTCCAGAGAAAGGGTTACTGCTAGCCATACTCCTAGGGGCCTTATGAAAGCCTTAAGGCCTCTCTGGTCAGAGTCATGTGGAGAATAAAAGATGCATGAATAAGAGATGTCACATGCTGGCTGGAGAGTAACAGGCAAAGGTGTGTCTCCCTGTTAAGACAGCACAGAGGCAGCAGAGCACTCTGGAGGCCAAGGATGGGTTTGATGGTGTCCAAGAAGAGCCAGGACTGAGAAGGGAAGGGAATATCCAGGTGTAGAGCTGTCTGGCCAAGCTGTTTGCCCTGCTGGTCCTGCTTTGTGCATGGGATGCCCTTGGGTATGCCTTCTGTCATCCTGATGTAAAACAAGTGATGTCTACTTGTTTTTTTAGAAAGAGACTCAGCTGCTCTGCTTGGTGGATGGTGTTTCTCAGCTGGAAATGAATCTAGGGTTATGCTGCTGGGTCAAGCAGTGCAGGCTGTGGGTGCTGGGCAGGGCCAGCTCCTCAAGGGATGAGGACACCAGAGGTGCAAAGAATGCAAGGCCCCTAGGAACATGGCTAGCAGGAGGGTATAAAGGAATGGAGTGACTCTACTGGGCCTCACCAGGCTGGAGCCCTCACGCCACTCACCTGAGCCTGTTGAGGCATGTGTAGCAAAACACAGCTGTCTGTAGGTGAGAGAAAGGTTTTACTTGAAAACAGTACATTTCGACACTGCTACATACTAGGGAAAGGTGGGAAGGAAGGCTTTGGAGAGAAAATGGCTCCTCATTCTCAGAAAGAAAGAATATACCCACGAGAGTGTCCCAGCCTAGGGAGTTCTTTGGGGAGCTTCTTCCTTCCAGACACTGAGGGGCTCAGAGAAGAGCCATGCATGGTATCTACAAAACCTGTGAATTTCTGATTCCTAAGGTATTCTTTTTTTTTTTTTTCCTCCAGAACTAGGGATCAAACTCAGGACCTTGCATTTGCCAGGCAGGCTCTTGTGCCCCTGAGCTATCTCCCCAGCCCCTTAAGATTTATTCTTTTTTAGGGACTGGGTTCACACTCAGGACCTTGTACTTGCCAGTCAGGCACTTTCCTAAGGTATTCTTAAAAGTGACTGTGAGAAGCACCTGACACTAAACTGCCTTCATCTTGGGCTGCCCAGCCCCAGGACCATGAGAAGTACAATTTTGGTGCATGTAAGCCACCCTGGGTGTGGCATGCACAAGAGCAGGCTGCACAGGCACAAGGCAGACGCTGAGCAAAGCCCTCAGGAACCTTCTGCCAGCAGACCAGGGTGGTGGTGGCAGACAGGGAAAGGATGGTGGAGTCCAGCAAAGATACCACTGGGAGAAGGTGGCGGGTAAGACAGGCCCTAGAGGTGGCTCGGGAGAATTTTTCAGTATCAGGGCTTCATAAACAGCTGGTGGACTAGGAGGGGAATGAGCAGTGACCCTACATCCATCAGAATTTCGGTGCTCATGCAACCTCCAGGTTTATAGCAAGGTCCACTTACTGAACATGTCTGTGTACCACCCTCCCTTTTTTGTTCACAGTATCTCAATAAATAATTCTTTTTTAAAAAAAATTATGGATGGCTCAGCCTGCCCTGAGCATGGGGCTGGCACAGCATGTGGTGCTGGGGCTTGAACTGTGGTCCCTGCAGTTGCCTAAGCTTGCATAAGCAGGTGCTTCAGACCACTGAACCACCTCACCAGCAACCCCCCCCCCTTTAAAAAAAAAACAGGCTTTTCTTTAACATTGATCTTCAGGGGCACTTGTGCCCCTGAACTATCTCCCTGGCCCCTTCAATACATAATTCAGCTGGACTTGAACTCACTCTGTAGCCCAGGCTGGCCTCATACTTGTGGTACTCTTCAGCCTCAGCATTCTGGGTGTTGGGATGACAAGACACTTGCCATCATGCCCAGCTTCCTGTCCTCTGCTCCTTCAATAGCTCTGTCCCTAATGCAGTCTTCAGAGCCACTTTACCTTTTGCTACACGAGTTGAGCGTCACCACAAGTGAGGGCTGGGGTTTTCGAGAAGGGAGCCCGGCTTCAGGCCCTGTTGGTGCTGGTCTCCAATGGAAGATACATAGCCATCAGGAATCTCCATTTCCTCATCCCAGGAGTTCCAAGTTATCTGGCCTGATGCCCGGGATTCACCCCTCAACCCCAGGGTCCAATACAAATAATCCAGAAAAGAGGGCATCCTCATACTAACCTGAAAGAGGAAGTCAACACCAAACATCCCAGCAACAGTTAACTCCTTTAAAAAAATGACTTTGGGACTGGGGAGATATCTCCATGACACAAGTGCCTGCCTGGCAAGTGCAAGATCATGAGTTTGAACCCTGGTCCCACCAAAAATAAATAAACAAACAAACAAACAAACAAACAAACAAACAAAATACTTTACTGCTCTGTCGCCACATGGAGGAGGCTGCAGTTCTTTCAGATCAAGTAACTGAGTCAAGGTCCTGTGAGCTGGGTGAGGCAACTCTTCAGCCCTTGCCTTCTGGCTGTGCTGTAGCACCTAGGACAGTGTGGTGGGGTGATGGTGGAGAGGGTACAGGTCCTCAGTTGCCTTGTGGGGGCTATTGGGCATTAAGAATTGTCAGTATTCGTGCTCAGCACGTGACACCTGAAGTTCAAGGCACATGTGTGCAGGCCACACCTGCATTCCCATCATAGGGACAAAGACCTCTGCTAGGCCAGAGGCCCTGTCTTCCTCTCTTCTTTATAGGACAGAGCCTGGCTAGATTCTTGAAGGCAGGGCAGGTGGGGAGGGGCTGGCAAGAACCAACCAGACAGAGCCAGTTCCTGGGCCCAGGCCATCTTGTCTTTGAGAATCATCCTCTTGCATCCCCCTCAAACTGAAGCAAATCTAGTCCCATTTTGTGCAAGCTGCTTCTGTCTCTTCTGCCTAAGTAGTGAGGAAACAACAGAACTAGATGACCATAGCCCAGAGTTTCAATGGTCTGTCTACAGATCCTCCCCAAAGGGTAGCACAGTCACCTTTAAATGTATAAATGCCCTGTCCAGGGCTCACTAGTGCTTTCCAACACACTGAAACCTGCTGCGTGTAACCCTCCTGAGGGTGCAGCTTTTAGAATTCTGGAGGGAGGACCATTGGTGATAAAGAGATGAAGAGTCAGGATGCAGAAAGCTGAGGTCAGGTAGAGCCCCTCCTGATGGGAGGAAGGACTGCCCAATGACTGCAGTCAGCAGACGACGATGTTTACAGAGAATTTTAAAGAAAGTAAGATTTGAAACAAGAATAGTTAATCTTCAACAAAACATCATGCCTTGGTGATTACACTGGGAATAAGAGAGAGGTTGTCTATAGTATCTCAGAGGAAGGCCAAGTCACCTTGTGAGCAAGTTCCCTGACCTATGTACACTTCTCACGGGGCCCTGCCAAACTCCTAAGAAGCAGGATCCTTGTACTAGATACCTGAGGTACAGACAGCTTTGCTTAAAAAAAAAAAAAAAAAAAAAAAAAAACAACTCTCCTCTCATCCTCTCATTTACCTGCCTAGTCTGCATGTGAAATGTGGATTCCTTAGGCACCGAGATGCAACAGGTCACACCCTCTTTCTGCTGCTTCACGTACATTTCAGGCTTTGGCAAGGCTTGTCCTCACTCCCAGAATGCTCTGAGTACGTTTCCCCACTGCAAATCTTCCCAGCACCTGTATCTTGCGTTCAGCCATATCCGGGATTATAGCCATGGGCCACACTAGAGCAGGGGGCTGTACGTCTGAAGGGATAGTTTCTGTAATGCCCAATACCATGCCTACAACACTGCAAGTTTGAGTCCCACTTAGGCAACTTAGACCCTTTCTCAAAATAAAAAGTAATAAAAAGGGTCAGGGTTGTAGTTCAGTGTTAGAATGCCTGAGGTTTTGATTTTCAGTACTTAAACAAAAACTATGCTGAAAGATGAAGGAGAACCATGGAGGAGAAACAGAGATCCTAGAGACCTGGAGACAGGTTCTGACCCAGGGATGAGGTCAGACTGCTCCCCAGAAGAGGTCTCCTGAGGGTACATTTTCTGTCAGGGCAGAGATGGCCTTCGGGACCATATGAGCAAACCAAGCCTAGAACACTAGACTGGGTGGTATTGTTGGGACAGTAAGGGTCAGGAAACGAGATATAGGCTGGATCGCAAGCCGACTTGGCAGCCTTGAGGGCCACAGAGAAAAACACCTGCTCTGTGTGTCTGGAAGGAGACGGGCAGTGTGCACAGGGTGAGGATGCAGTTGTGGGATGCTGCAGCTGCCCAAGCAGCCAAAGGCTGGGACGAGACACAGGAGAGGAACAGGTTTGGGGGTAAAGATGCTATTTGCTCTCTCCTAGGACAGCAGAGCAGACTTGTAGGGAGGTGGTGATGCTCGGAAAGGGTCAGGGACATATTTCAGAAAAGGTGGATTTGGAGGGGCTGTATTGCACTGTACTCTGGGTACGTGGCCCCCAGGAGGATGATGCCCTGCTTGCTGGGTGGCCCTTCTGGGTGCCTGCAGAGGCGCAGAGGACTGGGTGACAGAGGGCAGGACTGAGCAGGGTGGGCGCTGCCCACTAGTGCCCCTTGTGGAAGGTCTGTAGGATTTGATTGGCTGGGGCACGCAGCAGCAGGTCTGTGCTGCCCCTGGGGTTCAACTGTCTTTCCAGATGCTGTTTGAAACTGTACCTCTAGGATGGGGGATAGTTCAGTGGTTTAAGCGCTTGCACTGGCAATCCCAGTCTGGCACAGGAATCAGCAGTTCAATCCCCAATCCCACCCTGAAGGCCTCAGCCAGCAACAGCCCCCCCAAATCCTTCTCACACCCTGGCTCCCCTCACCCCCCGGCCCTCCAATTTTCCTTTCCTCCCGGTACCTGTGGTCACTCCTCAGAGGTTGCTCCCGGGGCGGCCCCTCACAGCATAGATGGTGGCCGTGATGGCTCTTGGATGGTGGGGAGGGGCAGGAGGCTCCTCCCCTCCCTGTCTCCTGAGCTTGTCAGCATGCTGGTGTGGAGTCCTGGCGCAACCCGTTCCTATCCAGAACCAGAGGGGATAGCAAACACATGGAGGGCCATCACTGGGAGAAAGTGATGGCCTACTTGTCCTAGAGGTCGAGGCTGCTTCTCCCTTCCAGCGCCTGGAGCCCCGCCTGAATCCCATGGAGGCATCTGATACCCTGACACGGGTCGGCAAGAGCCACAGGCTACCTAGGTCAATGGTCCCGCAAGCACAAGACAGGGCCCGGAGGTGGAAAGTTGCTGCCTGAGCGTGATATCATAATCTACAGTCTAGGCCTAGTGGGACGATGGGATAAGAATCAGTTTACAGACTTGCGATCCTCCGCTGGAAGTTAAACTGCAGCCTGCTCGGTGCACTTTTTCAAGTGCTAGACTTTATTTTAGCTCACGTGCACTTTTAGTTTCTTTAAATTACTACTGACAAGTGATTTGGTCCAGCAGGCTTCCCGGTGGCTCAGCTAAGGACAAGGGGCAGGGGAGCACTGTGGGCTGTTTGACAAGGCCTTCTCTAGCTCCTCAGGGACCCTGGAGACTTTACGGTAGGTGGGTGGGAGTAGGGGGTCCAAAGCAGGGCTGAGGGCTTTTATCTCAGTTGGAGTTGGAACTATATAATAGGTGTGTGTGCAATACAAATCTGAGGTCCAGTAAATGAAAACTGATTCTGCCAGTTGCATGTTCTTGAATGTGCCAAACCTCAAGCCAGGCATCTAAAATCCTCCTTTATTGATTGATTGATTGATTGATTGATTGATTGATTGATTGATTGTCTTTTTGAGACAGGGTCTCGCTATGCAGTTGAGGCTGGCCTTGAGCTCACTTTTGTAGCCCAGGCTGGTCTCCAACTCACACCAATCCTCCTGCCTCAGCCTCCCGAGTGCTGGGATTACAGGCGTGAGCCACCACGCCCGGCTTAAAATCCTCCTTTAGATGTCTTCATCTTATTTAATGTTCATAGGCCCCCACCTTATAGTAGATGAAACTGGCACTCAAAGTGGTGAACTTCTGAGACCAACTGAGGACCAGGTTTTATACCTCTGGCCTTCTGCCAGCCTGCCATCGGGCATTCTCCAGTGGGCTGTCTGACGGGACCTTCCCCCTTCTCAAATACTTATGGTCTTGGTGGATGAACAAGGACCCAAGAATGGTGCCCATCTGACCACACAGCCAGTGTCTGGAGAGGCTACCTGCACTGTAAATATGTCCCAACCCTCACCCACAAAGCCCTGCCCATCTGGGAAGCAAAGGCCAGTGAGGATAGCCAACGGCCCCTCACCCACAGGCAGGAATATCAGGCCACTGACAGAGGACTTGCACATCCATTCTGCCCCTAAACCACCCACAGCAATAATGCTTCCTCCAGGAAACTCCATAGGATCTCCTCACCAGAGGTTGTTCCCTTCTCAGACTATATTTGTTTCTCATCAAATATCTGGCACATTTTTAAACCCCTGCATTATCTACATTAGTCTCTGCAGATTTCTAGCTCAAAGTACCAAGAGGACCTTGTACATCTGTGTCTTCCATGGAGCCTTGCAGGCACTCACTGTTAAGGAAATGAAGACTTAATAATCCAGCAAGCTGGTGCTCAGTGCAGGCACTGTGCTAGAGACCAAGGGGTAATGCCTCTACATATACTGTCTGGAATCCTGACAACACTTTAACAATATTTAACCTGGACAATTAGAAATGTTAAGATATGTTTTAAATTTTTATTCTTATTTTTTATTTTTGGCATCAGAAATCAAACTTAGGACCTTGTACTTGTCAGGCAGGCGCGGTGTCTCTGAGCTGAATTCCCAATCTTGAAATGTTCCTACAATCAGGAGTTGGGGGAATCATCCCTAGGTTTTCTGTACTGGGGACTGAACTCAAGGCCTTCATACTGAGCAGTATCTCCATCCTCTTAAAATTCTGAGACAGTCTCACCAGGATGCTCAGGCTGGCTTCAAACTTTCAATCCTCCAACACCAGCCTCCTCAGTAGCTGGCATTACTGGCATGTACTGCCATGCCTGGTAAATCTCAATTCTTAAGCTTCAAGACTTACATTAGTATCTGTGTTGTTCAGGCTGGCCTAGGGCTCACAAGAGATCCTCCTGCCGCAGCCTTCTAAGTGCTGGGACTACAGGCAAGTACCACCATGCCCAGATGTTTCCTAGTCTGCATCATCATCTTTTTAGAACAATGTTAGGCATTATTCTAAACTGTTTACAAGTATTTATTCATCCTCAGAACAACTCTATCACATAGGTCCTGTACATTTTAATAGTTGAAAAAGTCCAGAGAAGGATCATACCAGCTGGCTATGTGGCAGAATTGGATAACAGCCAGACTAGATCTAAACCCCAGCCTACCTGCTACACAAGTTTAGAATGTACAAAGCATTTATGAGCCACTTTCTCAAGCTAATCCTATTTGGTATCTTTTAACAATCACACAGTAGAGTAGGTTTAAGGCCTCCCACTGTGCCTTATTCTGGAGCCACACTGCCTACATTAGAACTGCATACTGACTTCAAGCAAGTCCCTTAACATGGGCTTCTGTTTTCTCACCAGTAGCATAAGAAATATTACAAGGCTTGGCCTAAGGATTGGAGGGATCAACGCAGAGTGCGGAATGAATGTATACTGCTTTCAGTAGTAGTTTCATTCAGAATCAGAAAGAATTGTTCTTTGTGACTTTCAAGATAACCGATGTCTATTCTCTTTAGTCACAGGTCAACATTTTCCTAGTATCTTCCCAAAAATGGGCACGATATTCTTAAGTCTCCATCATCTTTAACCCTTACAACAACCCTAGAAGGGAACTATCACCCTGAAGGATAAGATAGGTGAAGAGATTAGGCCTAAGTCACACAGGTAGGAAACTGGAAGGCCAGTCTTTTTATTGCTGCCCAGGCTGGCCTGAACTCTTATGCTCAAATAATCCTCCTGCTTCAACCTCTTAAGTAACTAAACTACAAGCATGTGCCACCATATCCAACTCAAGACAATCTTGTTATATTTTTGCACAAATAACATTAGGACCCTGCACCACTGCACCGGGCTAAAAATTTTTTTTTTTTTTTTAAGTACTTGTTTGTAAAAAAACAATAGTTCTCATTTTGTCTTGTGATACAATACCTGATTTTATTTCATTACCAAAATATGTTACTTAATATACTGAAAATTTCATATACAACAGATCAAAACAAAGATATACAAACTCATCCCAAAGAGACAAGTTACCCAACCAAAAGCAGACTGAACTCTGATTAAATTTTATGAATCCAAAAAAAAGTGTCCCTGGCTTGGGTGGCTATGGTTACTAAGAATAAGAGACTCATGCAGGAGTCATTTTAGCACCAATAAAGAACAGGAAATTGTATTCATTTAATCGTGGGCAACTGTTTTTACTGGACAGTGACACTCTGGTCTCTGCATTAGTGCCTGTGAACATGTAAAATGGGAGCTGTTTTACTGATGAAAATCAGGTTCTATACTTGGACCAGGATGAATTAACTAAAGTAATGGATGCCACTTATGTAAGGCCTTTTGGGAGTCTGCCTGATGCTTTGCCAAACCTAGTATTAGTATGGTCTTTCGCCTTAAAGCATGTTTTTCTTGTTACCATCATTTTTCTGAGGGGTAGAATACTGTGCCCCAGGCACACCTCTTCTGGGGGGGCCTTCCCAAATCCTCTCAGCAGGATACTCTCCCTTCTCTGGGCTCTAGCAACCCTGACATTTTCATCCTGCAATGTTGTAAAATGAAGTGTATATAGCTCTCTAAGGCTCTCGTACGCATCTTCTTTCCTGGGCCTAGGATCAATAGAATGACAACTTTCTCACTGTGCATGTTGCAAATTCAACATAGAATCTTCTGATAGTAAGAGGTACAGTATAGATCCATATCTGAGAAAAATATGTTTTCACATAGCCTTTCCCAGCAGTGGAGTGACTAAATACAGATTCTGGAGACAACTGGCAAGTGTGTTGCTGGCTGAATCTAGGGCCTTGAAGTAGAGGTATATTCCCACCCCTTTATTCATTAAAAAACGGTTTTTGGATCAGGAATTGAACTCAGGACCTTGTGCTTGCCAGGCAGGCATTTGTGCTGCTGAGCTATATATCCCCAGCACTTATTAAAATTTTGAGACAGGGTCTCACTAAATTGTCCATGCTGGACTTGAACTTGCAATCCTCCTGCCTCAGCTTCCCAGTGCTGGGACTGCAGGCATGTACCACCATATTCCACAAGCCTACTATTGAATCCTAGCTCTAGCATCTTTTAAATTTGTAGCCTTGGGTAAATCATTTTACTGTTCCTCAGTTTTCTTCACTGTAAACTGGGATAGTATCTTTAAATTAGGTTGTAGAAATTAAATAATCATATACATAAATTTCTTTAAACAGTAATAAGCACACAGTACATGCCATGGTTCTATGCATAATTCACAAGAACTGAATCAAATTAAATGGTTAGGTTCAATGTTGACCTTATAGGGAAATTTGATTTGGTTCTCATTTAGTTCAGTTTGCCACCGGAACTATAGAAACAAGTTTGTGAACTAAAGTCCCACCAACAACCTATCCCCAAGAAAAACTGGAGGTCTTTACACCAAATAGGAAAATCAATCAGCCAAGTATGGAATGACAAAGTATACATTAGATAAAACTCACAAAACAGAAAGATTTAGAAGTTATCTACTACTTCAGGGTTCTAAAAGGGAGGTCCCCAGACTAGTAATTATCCAGAATTGCTAGAAATGTGAATTCTTGGGTTCCCTTGGAGATCTACTGAATCAGAAAACTCTGAGGGTGGGACTCAGTGATCTGAATTTTAAGAAGTTTTCCGGATGATCCTGATGTTTGCTAAATTTTAAGAACTACTTCTTTCTTCCTGCTAACTACATCTATTCAGAACCTAAGGCTTACTTCTTTTTTTTTTTTTTTTTAAGGCTTACTTGTAAATCATTCATTCTCAAGCCCTTCCACCTCTTGGACACCAGTCACAACCACATTTTGGGTACTTAGCATCTCAACTGGATGATTATAGCAGCCTTCTGCCTATAGATTTGCTCCTATAGCAATCACCACAGTACCTGCTCGCTAAGGGGCTCTTACACATGCATAGCAACAACTCACTCTTCTGCCCACAAACCTAACCTATGGTCACTGAGCTATTCTGAACTCAATTCTATGAGTTAGGTGTGAAGAAATTAAGTGAGGAACATGAAATTTAGGGAGGCTAAATAACTTTCCCAAAGTAACCTTTACATCACTTATTCAAAAGGGATTTAAGTCTAGGAGTATCTTTGTGCCTCCCAAGACTCCATGTCAACAGATACAGACAAAGCCACATGTTTTAGGCAATGTCTGTATACATATATACTTCCTAACTCACAAAAACAGGACAAAATTTAAAAATGGGATTTGATATGTATTATTTACTCTCTACTGGGTACTGTCTCACACGTTTACACATATTGATGTGTGCCAACTGCACATTTACTCCTCCTTGTACAGTACGGACATAATCAGACCAAAAAAACTCCAGTGCAAACTGGATATATGGATAGGATGCTTTATTATTAAAGTTTATGTAATTTTCATAATTACACTCTACAACTTAGAAGTTTCAAAAGTAAAGAGAAAATTCTATAGAGAGCCCAAATAAAGCTCTACTAGTACGCAGAAGATGGTTAGAACTTTGGAAGTTAAACTGAGCTTTCAGCAATAGGCATCTGATCTTTTCAAGAGCAGGCCCTGAGGCCAAGGTCCACAACAGAAAATATCACAAAGGACTCTTAAGACATCCTATACAAGCAAGTGTGGAGATATATATATAATATATACATACTTTAATATTATATTGGTCCACTGAGTATACATATTTTAACAAAAGATAAGAATCTATAATCCAGTTAAACATACATTAAGATTAGGATATACTTACTACATCAAAAGTTGGTTATTTATAAGTTACAGACATTTAATATTTTTCAGAACTTTTTTAATTAAAAAAAATGTTTTTAAAGCATTTCTAACATTTGTTCATTTTCCCAGTGCAAAAGAAGTTGTTCAAGTCAACTTACCTTTTTTCTGAAGAGTAAGGGGAAGGAAAACAAATCACAGAAAATTCAACCTGTCACAGCTCCCAACGCTGCCTTCTCAATCAATGTGTGCAGTAAGTCCTCAGGTTTGAATTAGTTTATGAAAATTAAAGCCTTGTAATTGTGATTCAGCCTTTGCTTCATGCTTGATTTTTTTATGTTGAAATGTTTCCATTTACAAAAGTAGAAAAGGTATTAACAGTGCAAAAAGTGGTGTAGGTTGGTTTTAAATGCCAGCTGTCCAATTACGCGTGAAAGAAAAAAAGCACCATTTCAAGATGAAATTAGATATTTTGAATTTATTTATAGGCTAGGCAATAACTTAGTTTGCAAATATTTATCCATATCACTTTGACTTGTGATCCCAGAGAACTTTAATTAGTTTGCAGCACATGTTTCCTTGTATTTAGTAAGTCTTCTAAGTCAGTGACACATGTTTGCAAGTAAGAGCATACCTTACAGACTACTTTACAATCTATCCAAACTCAGTTTTCTGCTAGGTCAGGGCTTATCTGCTAGTGGACTTGTAACACATGAAACATTTTGATATTTGGGGGGCTCCTTCTTTCATAGTTTAAAGAATGTTTTTGTCAGCTTGTCAGTTTTATAGGTGAAAAACATGGAGAGCAAATAAACTAAACCACAACAATTAATAAAAAGAAGTATGTATGTCACTTTTGTATTTGTGCTCAATGAGCTTTTACATTTCAAGTAGTTGAGCCTTCATTATAACCAAGAAAAAAGAAAAAATCAGGTACCTTCCATTTTTAGCTTGCTGAAGTTTCTTCTGCAAAAGTGTAAGAATCAACCTATCACAAACTAAACAGGACAGTATCCAAACAAAGACAGAACTGTGTAGTAAGATTTTTGCTTACTTTATGCTATGAGTACATTTTAAGTGATAAAGTTTCTCTGCTGGCACTTACAATGAATGTTTCTTTACAAATCTTGTTCATAAGAAATTGATTTTGTTAATTAGTAAACATATGGAGAGGTATCTATTGATATAAGATTTTTCAAATTTAGAGAAAATTGTTTTTAAAATGTACTTCACATATGAAGCTTTAAGTTTTTCTTTAGGAAAAATTTGGCTGTCAAGTTAAAATGGTTCAACCCAAAACATCTCTTTTTCGACAGTGGAGTTGATATATGCAAAATATTTTTTCTTGTCTCTAAAAAACAAAATAATATTTTTACTATAAGGACATTTAAAAATGTACTTTAAATGCAATTTGTACCACCAAAAAAGGAATAGGTTTTCCTTCCCCCTCTTTCAACCATCCAAAACAGGAGAGAATACTGCAAATTATAAGAACCCCACCGGTTCCCACTGGAAGAACTATGGCTAGCTCAGGGCAAACACAGAAGCTCGGTGCTAGGGCTGCACTGTGAAGCAGCAGAGGCAAGCAGAAGCTCACAGTAAATGCACGCCAGACAGGGACGTAGGTGAAGTGGTCTCAGCTGATTTACTGCTTTTCAAGGAAAAAAAAAAAAAAAAAAAGAGAAATTTCCAAGAGAAAAAAAAAAGAAAAAAAAAAAATCCTAGACTTTTGTCACATTTATAGGAATTTTAAACCCTTTATATTCCCATGCACATAGGTAGTTTTGATATACATGGTAAGTAGCTTTACTATTCAGGAAGACGAGTATTGTATTGTTGACAAAGGACAACAGAATTCTTCATGCTTCTGATATCTCAGATTTGCTAAGTGCAATAGCCAGTTCTAAGTCTTCTTGTTCTTGCTGATTCAGTCGGGCAAGCCTCTGCTCTTCCTCTCTCTCACTCTCCCTTTTGACCCATTCAATCATATCTTCTTCAGAGGGATACTGGCATTTAAAAGAAAAAAAATCAAAAAGTAAAACAAGAAAAGAAAAAACAGTTTCTATAAAACAGCACTACTCATTATCTTTGAAGGACACTGAAATGTTCTTTTTGTTTGCCCCAAACATTTTTTTGGGGGTAGCAGGGTCTTGCTGTATAGTTTGGGTTGGCCTTGAATTCACGGCAATCCTCCTGCCTCAGCCACCTGAGTGGTAGGATTCTAGATGTGCATTACTATGTGTGGCTAAACATGTTTAGTTTTAACTGGTTAGTAAAATGGTCTGAAAAAGAATGTAATCTACAGCCTGTAAAAGTCAATAAAGAATCACTTTAAAAGTAGAAATAGGGGCCTGTGAGATGGCTCAGCAGTCTAAAGCACCTGCTTAGGCAAGCTTAGGCAAGCTTAGGCAAACATGGAGATCGTGGTTAGATCCCCAGCACCACATGCTGTGCCAGCCCCACCCCCAGAGCAGAGTGAGCCAGCCATAATAATAATAAAAAAGTAGCAATATTTGGAGATCTAACAAGAGAGGATTATACACTTTTTAGTCTAATGTATACTAGATTTTGTTATTATTTAAACTTTAGCAGGGCATGGTGGCACATGCCTGTAATCTCAGCACTTGGGAGGCTGAGGCAGGAGGATTGATGTAAGTTTGAGACCAGTCTGGGCTACAAAAGTGAGCTAGCTCAAGGCCTGCCTGAACTGCATAGAGAGACTCTACCTCAAAAAGACTAAACAAACAAACAAACAAAACTAACAACAAAAAAGTAAACTTTGGTGAGTAATCTCACAATAAATCATTTTTAACTTAACTCTACAAGTGATTATTCCACTATATTCCTACCTTTCAGGGATAGTGAGACTGTGAATTTAAAAAATCTGTAAGGGTACTGAATACACTAAGCAAGATGTGAACCCAATCATTTTTTTTTCTTTTACAAAAGCATTTAGAAATTTTGACAGGATTTTTCAACTCAGTTTTTAAAAACCTTAATGCTGGGGATTAGATCAGGCAAAGTTTTGCTCACAAAAATATCAAATTTGGCAGAAACTAATAAACATGTAATTCTAGGTTTTAAATCTTGTTACACAGAGCACGCCCATAAAAAGATGAAAGACACTTGTCAGAGTTTTGTTTTTTTTTTTTTTCTTTTCTTTTTGAGACAAGGTTTTGTTACATAGCTCAGGCCAGCCTTGAGCTCACTTGTAGCCCAGGCTTGTCTCAAACTTGCAACCACCCTCCTGCCTCAGCCTCCTAACTGCTGAGAATATAAGCATGTGCCACCACACCCTATTACTTGTCAGACTTCCTGAAAATGGTAGCTTTTCCTCGGGAGAACCAGAGGACTTGTGAAACTTAACAAACTTATGAGATATTTTATAATGAAAAAAGGCTATTATTATTATTAGCTGTTACATATTATACTGAGATACTGGAATGTGAAATAAGAAAAATGTTCCCCTCAGCTATTGTTCATGACTCATTTTCAACCAAGTTGGGACTTGCTGAAACTATACTTAACAGATGAAATATCACAAAATGCCAGAGGATTATTTTACAATGAGCATTATAATCTATTAAGAAGGCCATTTCTTGATTCTGTGCTTGAAATAACTAAAATTCCATCTGACATGAAAGTTAGGTCAGGATAATTCTAATACCCTAGCGGTATAATATTCAAAATACTGGTTTCTATTTTATTCCTTTCCATTCTACAGAAGCTGCTAGAATTCAGAGTAGATTCAGAAGCTGTGTAGTACAGCTGCTTTCACGGCAAGCAGATTCTCGCCCATATGCTAACTATAAGCAGGATAAAGTGTTCTGCTGAGTGGCCCAATACTGTGTGACATAAAGGAAGGAGACAGGCAGATTGTGGCCAGGATCACCTGCTTTCAAAATCAAGGGAATAAGCATGTGTTATAGAATAGGCAATGATTAGACCATTTTGCCTGGAAAACAAAAACAAAGAAAAACTGGGGAAAATGAGATGTTAGCTACTCTAAGAATTTTATTAAAAGCCAAAACAACCTGAGTAACAGTGTAATGTATAGCACAGTGTTATGTCCCTCTGGAGTGGTGGCTCCACAGCCGGCTATCCCACATCTAAGACCTTTCTCATTGTTTATTTATTTATTTATTTAATATCCAAGACTTTTTTTTTGGAGACACTTTCATTATATAGTTCAGGTTGGCCTTGGGCTCACTATGTAGCCCAGATCAACTTGGAGTGATCCTCCTGTCTCAGCCTCCCAAGTCCTGGAATTAAAGGGGTGTACCACTGTGCCCAGCTCAACTAAGATATTCAAGTCCTACCTATGCCACCATCATAGCACCTTTCTATGACTTCTGACACCCTTCCTATTTAGTTAGCTCTGAGAGGATGCAGAGTAAATACAGGAAGCTAGTGAACTAGACTCTCCACATGGAAACTGCTTAACTGGAAAATAGTTCATTTCTTCAAGCTGACAGTGACCTTCTTTTGATAGAAGGCCTCTTACTATGTTGAGACTTGTCCTCCCAAGTAGATGAGACTACAGATGTACAACCATCACCATGTTCAGTAGGCAATAACATTTTCCTCTATGGCATTAAGGATAGAACCAAGGGCCTTCACACTGAGTGACATCCCAGCCCTTTTTATTTTGAAGCATGGTCCCATTAAGTTGCCTAGGCAGGAGTTGAAAGTTACAGCGTCCTGCCTTAGCCTCTCAAGTACTGGGATTACAGGCATGTGCCATCATGCTCTGGCAGTAATGTTTTTAAAAATTTTGAGATAGGTTCTCACTAGTTAGCACAAGCTCTAGCACCAGGAAAAAACAAAAACTACTATATAAGCAGAGTGAATAAAGAGTAACTTTCCAGTCACTTGATCTTAACCAAAAGGCTGAGAAGTGATTTTACTTTCTACTCAAAGAACTTTATCCTCATATGGTAGCTGCTGATTTATCTCCAGAGATCACTAAAATTTAATACACAAGCACACACACAGTTACAAATACACAGTTCATTACTAGCATTTAGTCAGTGAATAGGCAATGGATTACTCTGTGATGGCCCATTACATTATCATCAACTATAACCATCTAAAAAATATTAACTGTTAAGATTTTACTTATGTTTATATTCTAAGAGAAGGGTTTACAAAACAACTTGTGTATACCACAAGAACTAAAACTACTAAAATCATTTGTGAAATGGAACAATTTAAGAACTGTCAAGAGAACCAAACAGACATTTTGCTTGGGGGAAGAACTAAAGATCACTTTTACTATGGTGGTAAATTTAGATGAAATCATATGAATTTGTCAGACTCCAAAGTAATCTTTCAAAACTCTTCAAATTGTAAATGGAAAGATTTTCCCCCAAACAGCCCATTCACAGTACTTACAGCACTGAAGTTAGCAAAATTGCTTGGGTCAGCCTCTTTATTGGCAGTAGTAGAAGTAGAAGTGAATGGATCGCAAAACATATCAGGATCTTTTTCTTTGGGGCTATCACTGCCTGGGAAAGGCTGAAATGGATCATTCACTTTAAAGGAATCAGAAGAATCCAATTTGTTGACGGGTCTTTTCCCTGGGTCAAAATCGTTAACAATTAACCAGTAAATTTGGAAAACAAGCACACAGAACATACAGTCAGGGGACAGGGTGGAGGATGGGATGAAGACTCCAAACACATTCTTCATATTGTCTGAAATGAACACACCAACAATCTCTCATACAATATACTAGGTACAGCTAAATGAAAAACAGCAGAGAAGAATCATATTTTTGTTCAAAGATTAATAAGCCCACCCCCTTTTAACGTAGCACAGAATCAGGAGGAAAATGAAGAATAATAAATACAGAAAGGGCCTCCTTTAAATATACCGGCCTGATATTTATATAACCATCCTCTAGTGATACTAATGACCTGTGGAAAAAATAGGAAAATATTTCTTTTCTCTTGATCTATATACATAACAACCAGTAGCACAAAATTATAAATCACCTTCACAAAAGCCTGCTTTTTAAAAAATAATGTATTTGGTTGTTGTAGGGTCTTACTATGCTGCTCAGACTTGTTGGTGATCCTCCTGCTATCTTCCCAGCAGTGGGATTACAGGCATGCTCCATCACACCAGGGACTCTGGCTGGATCAGCCCACCCTGGGGGCAGGGCTGGCACTGCATGTGGTGCCAGGGATCAAACCATGGTCCCTGCACTTGCCTAAGCAGGGGCTTTAGTCCACTGAGCTATCTCGCCAGCCTCAAACCCTGCTTACTTTTTGTCACATACAATATTTCAAAATGAAAACTAACCAATGTTTTTGCAGTCTGAGGCTTATATCTATGATTGCTGGCAAGCTAATCTTTGACTAAACAATAATATACTGTCCTGTTACTCACTTGTTAATACTATTTTCAAGCAAGTATGTCCTTTTTTTCTTTCCTTTCCTTTTTCTCTTGCTTTTTGACAAGGTCTTACAGTGCAGAATGGCCTGGATTCACTATGTAGCCCAGGCTGGCCTTAACCTTGCAGCAATCCTCCCTGCCTCAGCTTCCTGACTATCAGTATTACAGGTGTGTATTACTATGCCTGGGTTTCTAACTTTTAAAGTCTCAAACTTAGTATTTCTTGAAGAAAAGATGAAACAAGTAGAGGTTACAATATCTTCAAATGTATTGTTTTCCTAAACTTCATTAATCTGGTAACAGCAATTGTAACAGATTTCCCATCATTAGAGCAACTTACAAGAGCTTGTGATGTTAGGCAGAATTAGTTACCACCACCACCACCACCACCACCACCACCACCACCACCACCACTTTCTAACAACTGAGGCAGCAGGGACTTAGATAAATGAAATATATACTCAAGATCCCAGGAGCAAGGGCTGGGAGTACAGCTCAGTGGTACTGCATTTTCCTACCATGTGTATGGCCGAGCTCAATCCCCAGCACTGCCAAACACAGAAATAAAAGACTCTCAGAGCAAGGTAAGAGATATTCTAAATTTGATGTTTAGTCTCTCAATCAGTGTGCTTTCCAAAAAAAGCACTCTTTTTTTCCTTGCTCTATCTGTAATGACATATGCTTTAATGAAGGTGCTAGTACTTTATTTAGGATTTCTAAAACCTCACTGTTGGCATCATATAAGTATAAAACCTTAAAGCAGAAATTTTGTATGTTTTTCATATACTTTGATAAGCTTATATCTAGCAACATATAATCTCTAAAAAGGCAGCACTACTTATTTGATTCTTTTAAATAGATGAGTTAATATTAACAATTCTATATTACAATATTAACAATATTAATACTTATAAAATCTTTAACAAAAAATATGCCCCCAAAATTCTAAGGGGCAGTTTATTATGAAAAGACAAGAATAATAATCTTTAACTATTGGACCTGCACATTTATTAAATATATCAAGAAGTGATATATAATTAAAAACCAATGTGCCAAAGGTATCTTTTCACAGGACAGCCTAGCAGCGGCGCTAAGAGGACTGTCATTAGCCACTTTTTATAAAATACACTTTTCCCTCATATAGTGTACATACTGACTATGACAAAGCCAAAAGATAAAGCTATTAAGAATTTGTTCCATGATGGGCATGGTGGTACATACCTGTAATCCCAGCACTTAGGAGGCTGAGGCAGGAGGATCGGTATGAGTCTGAGACCAGCCTGGGCTACAAAAATAAGTGCAAGGCCAGTCTGAGCTGCACAGTTGAGTCCCTGTCTCAAAAACACAAAGCAAAACAAAACAAACAAAATAATTTGTTCCTGGGCTCAGTGGCCTAAGTACCTGCCTGGCATGTGCAAGGTCCTGAGTTCAATTCCTGACACAAAAAAAAAAGAAAAGAAAAAGAAAAAAGAAGTTCCTTACCTCCACATCACCATTATAAGATAAAGGAGGGTTTTTTTTTTTGTTGTTTTGTTTTTTTTTTGTCTTTTTTTGAGACAGGGTCTCACTATGCAGTTCAGGCTGGCCTTGAGCTCACTTTTGTAGCCCTGGCTGGTCTCGAACTCACACCAATCCTCCTGCCTCAGCCTCCCGAGTGCTGGGATTATAGGCATGCGCCACCACGCCTGGCTGATAAAGGAGTTTTTTAAGTGAACTAAATAAAATATGTTCCTTTAAGAAAGGCAACACTGCCATTTAAAAACCACTATACTGCTGAATGCTATACATCATAAGCCTTTATTTTTTTCACATCAAAAGATTTAAGACATTTTAAAGGAATAGATTGAACTTTTTCTTACAAGAATTAATTAAAACACCAGAGTACAAGAAAGTGCTTTTCAAATGATCATCAATGAGGTTCCAAAAAGCCAGAGATTTCATCTGTACTTTCCCTTTTTCATTTACTGACTCTCTGAAAGGACTAGGAACTGGGACAGCTGCTGCTAGAAAGGTAGTTAATGCTGATTACACATGCTTGCTTCTCAGGCACACAATTAAAATTCTGCGCTGAAGTCATAACAGGTGACAGCTCTACTATGCATTTGGCTTGTTTTGTGTAAGCTCTTTCTACAGCACTCTAAAGTATGCAACTTTTTTAATAGAGACACTTTTTGGAAAGAGAGTGAGTTGATTTTAGGAAAGGCACTAACTTTCTTACCAGGTGGTGGTGGGCAGGGTCTTGTTGGCGTTCCAGTCTTTGGTGGCAGTGCTGGGGGCACATCTTCATTCTTCATTGATGTTTCTTCAAATGCATTTTTAGGAATGACCACACTGCTGACAGAGCTTGATGTAACTGAACTAAAAGGATCTTCATTGTTGACCTTTTTAAAAAAAAAGTTTATACATCAGATATATACATATATGCATATGTGTATATATGTATATCATAAAGCAAATTAATTATTGTATAGTAATTGAAAGAATCACTTAATGCAGATTTGTTTCAATGTTAAAAGCAACGATATTTTAACCTATGCATCTAAGGTCAAATAATTTTATTTATTTATTTATTGACAAGTAATTTTAAAATAATGTTCTATATTCTCACATATCTTTTACTTATTTACTTATTTCTTTGATACAGGGTGTCACTATACAATTCAAACTCATAGTGATCCTCCTGTTTTAGCCTTGCCAGTACTGGGATTATAGGTGTGTACCGCTACACCTAATTTCGGTCATTTGGAAGCCCTGCTTAGCATGCGGTACCAGGGATAGAATTCAGGTCCTTGCACTTCCCAGGCAGGTGCTTATATTGCCAAGCTATCTCCCCAGCCCTAACATCACTACTTATATAGAGCAACAGGTGACACCAAAACAAGTCACTCTCTCCCTGAAGGCCTGTAAACCTACAGGCAATATTCACTATAAAACTATCTGAGGTCCATTTTAAACTATATGCCTTTCTTCAAATGAATATCTGAATTAAATGGTAATGAAGGAAAAAATTTATAGACTATGTATCAATGTGCTTACATATGGAAAGATTTAGTACTAATGGAAAGAAAATGGCATTTAGATAAACTTATAGTTACCTTTATAAGACAAACTGAAAACCTTTTTTTTTTTTCTTTTTTGGTCTTTTTGAGATAAGACTCTCACTATGTGGTTCAGGCTGGCCTTGTAGACCAGGCTGGCCTAGAACTTCCTGCCTCAACTTCCCAAATGCTGGGATAACAGGTATGTGCCACTACACTTAGCTTGAAAGCCAACTTTTAAAAGCAGACTAATCCCCTAAGATACCAAGTCCTAATGTAAGTCTGGAGGTCTTGCCTTTCAAATATGTGGCATAACAAAAGATTTCACCTCTATAATCAATCTGACTTTATGATTTTAGATCTCTCAACATTGGCACTGCTGACACGTGCAGCTAGACATGATATTGTGCTGTGGGAGGCCACATAGTGCATTGTAGCTTTTTTTTGTTGTTGTTGTTTTTGTTTTTTGAGAAAGTTTGGCTTGAACTCACTGTACAGCCCAAGCTGGCTTCACAATCACAGTGATCTTCCTGCCTCAGCCTCCCAAATGCTAAGATTGTAGGCATGCATCATCACTCCCAGCCATGTAGATTTTTAGCAGTATTCCTGGCTTCTATCCAGTAAATGTGACTAGCATGTTCCACCTAGTTGTGAATGTCTAAAGAGATTGTCAACTGTTCTTTGGAGGATAAGGAAAAAGACAATTTGACATATACCTACACTCTTCTCTCTTGCCCTCAATCAATACTACATCTATGTTGCAAAATAGAGAGGACAGTTAGTACTGGACTATGCATATTAATTACCTTGCTACTGATTCTAACAACCTCAGAACACAAAATCAAGTAAACAACTGAAGATAAAATGATTAACATCAGTGACCCAAACAGTACAGAGAGGGAAAATGTAGTTCAATTGGAAGAAACACTTAAACAAGCATAAGTGACATCACTGAGTAAATCTGTCAGTAGAAAATAACACTTGCCCTCACAGTAGTCTGTTTGTGCATGCTATGTCTCCACAGTTTTTTTTTTTTTCAGGACCAGGATTTGAATTCACTACATTGCACTTGCCAGGCAGGCACTTATGCCACAGAGCTATCTACCCAGTCCCCTTCACAGCTTATTTTTCATTTCTATCTTTTTTTTTTTTCTGGTCCTGGGGTTTAAACTCAAGAACTTGTGCATGCAAGGCAGGTGCTTATGTCACTGAGCTATATCCCAAATCCACTTTCGTTTCAATCTGAAGTCAGTATCTGTTATGATTTACTGCAATACCTGGATTTCCTCCAATGGAAATGTATTTTCCCCTCCTATTAATCAATGCAGGTTACCTTTGATAATGTGCTGAAGTCAGCAAATCCATCTCCAAATGATTCATTTCCGAAAACAGAAGCAAAGGGGTCTGCTGCTAAAACGAGTAAAGAAAATCAATGAAATAGGACATGAGGAATTTAATATCATGTCCTCTTTTGATTGGTTACATTCAGATAATTATCCAAAATTATTCCAAATACTAATTCCTTAATTTATAACTAATATAAAGACAGAACACATGCTGGTAGTCCTACTTTTCCTTTATATAATCAACTAATAATTGATGTAAGATCAAAAACAGGTGAACTTTACTTCTAAGTATTTATTTATTTTTAGTTTTTTTAAATTTAATTTAATTTAATTTTTTTCTTGTTTCACAACTTTTGTTTATTTGTTTTTATGGCCAGCTCAGCCTGCCCTGAGGGCAGGGCTGGCACAGCATGTGATGCAGGGGATCAAATGCTGGTCCCTGCAGCCGCCTGCAGGCGCTTTAAACCACTGAGCCATCCTGCCGGCCCCCTACTTCTTCTTCTTCTTTTTTTTTTTTTAAAGGACATAACATTCCTTTATTTTTACACGTTTGACAGGTTTTTCAGTAAACAATCACTGCAGTGGAAAAGGGCATGAAGATCAGCCTCCAGTCATTGGCAGCTGCCCTGCTCAGGGCCTAGGCTCCTCCTTGCCCAGGTGGTGAGGTGGAGGGGTATACGTCCCTTCCTTTATTAGCTTATCCCGCTGCTTCTTGATGGTATACATGCGTTTCATCGTTTTCTGCCGAAGTAAACACTCTACCAAATCATCATATTCTGTCTTGCACTCTTTATTCGCCCGGGTAGCACCAATTCCATGTGCACATTCTAGCCATTCTTTCTCAAAAGCATGGCATCGAGAAGCAATTTTGTAGGGATGCTCAGCACTTTGGATCGTCATGTGACGATCTAAACTAATGCCCAGTCTTTTCTGCACATCAAAGAAAGGCATGACGTCAGACAGAAGTGCCCTTGTTTCCTTCCCGGGCCGCTGCTTCAGGACAGCTACTAAGTATTTAAAGCTTTTCAATACATGTGAAATGTATTCAATACACAGACCTTATGAACTTTAAATTACTGCTGATGAAGAGATCAAGACATAAAAAACTAGATATCATTAATTCTACACTTCACACTCACTCTTCAAGCCCAACTACAGGCCTAGAATAATGCAGTTATCCTTAAGTCCCACAGCAAGAAGTGATTTTTCTTTTTCTTTTCTTTTTTTTGGTACCAAGAATTGAACTTGTGACCTTGTACTTGGCTAGGCACAGTGCCACTGGCCCAGCCCAAGAAGTGACTTCTTCATTCTCAGTGGGAATAACTGCACTCTAATTTGTAACATAATTATCTGTGATTCATAATCATCTGTAGTATGTAGTGAAGTCCTTGAAAGCAGGGAATACAGCCTATCTAATGAAGAATAAATAGTCGACATCTATCAAAATAAGAACATGCTGGTCCTACTCGTGAAAAGCTCCATCTCTGGGAGACATGTAAATAAACAGGAAATATATTTCCTGGGGTATTAAAGAGGTATGACAAATCTGTAGTGGGAGTAACGAGTTGGAAGAGCTGGATGAGTACGAAAGCAATCATAGTATTTAAGCAGTATTTAAGCTCTTCAAGGGGGTCTCTGGAACATAATATGAAAGTTTTCCAAATAAATTGGGGTAAAGGTGAAAGCAGGCTACCATGAAGAAGGAATAGTAACTGAAAAGATGCAACTTAACCAGCATTTCATAGGCACATGAAGTCATCTTCACATTGCCGTGCACTTCCCAAGGAGGTTGCTATTTTCAGCAGTGAACTGACCTACTCTCAGATATGCTTCACTTTTTCAGCCACAATGGCTACCAATAACATCAAAGAAAGTTTAAAGTGCTATCTCATATAAAAAGGCACAAAGAAAAAAGATGGAAGGGAAAGAGAGCTATAGTGGAAGGCAAATCAAAGAGGTATAAATAATTTTTGTTTTTTCTCAACATTTTTTTTTTTGGTTTCGTGGCTTAAAGAACAAGCATTTATTTTTTCTTTTCTTCTTTGAAAAATTTTATTTAAGATGATGATTCCCCTCCCTCTCTCTCTCCCTCTCTCTCTCCCTCTCTCTCTTTCTTTCTTTCTTTCTTTCCATCTTTCTTCCTTCCTTCCTTCCTTCCTTCCTTCCTTCCTTCCTTCCCTCCCTCTGGCTCAGTCTGCCTTAAGGGTGAGTCTGGTAAAGCATGTGGGGCTGGGATCAAACCCTGGGCCCCTGCGCCTGATTGTGTTTGCCTGAGCAAGCACTTAAACAATTGAGCTAAGCTGTGGGCCCCCCCTGAAAATTTTTATTTTAAAGCAGAAAAAACAAAATCAATTGACAGGAACAAAAAATAACAAAGCAACATAAAACAATAAAAATGGTATAGAATTTCAAAACAAGAACAGGAAATTAATGCTTATATAATAATGTTATATTTCCTATTCTTATCCAACTTGTTGCTCAGACTATCAGATATAGGCATCAAATCACTTTTAGAACAAAAGTGTGCCCAAGCACTCATTTAAATGTGCTAAACGTAGCCAGGTGTTGTGGGACACATCTGTAATCTCAGCAGTATGAGAGGCGAAGGCAGGAGGAGTAGAAATTCAAGCCTAGGCTGGGTTACTCTGCAACCATCTTGTCTTCTATGACCATTAAAAAGAGCCCTGAATTCACTATGTAGCCCAGGCTGAGCTTGAACTTGTGATAGTCCTCCTCTCAGCCTCCCAAGTGCTGGGATTATAGGTGTGTACCATCATGCCTGGCTTTGACATACAAGATTTTTAATAAATCACCCAGCTTCTCCATATTCCCAGAATTAAAAATTTTTATACCAAGTTGTAACACAACTCAAGAAAACACGTAGGGGAAAACTTATAACAGAGATGGGATATCTGGAAGAATTTTTATTGTTTTATATTTCACAGAGTAGATGACTACTTTCAGACACAGATCTGTGACATTACTTACCTATTTATTTGGAGGAAAGGGCTAGTAACACAGATCTCTGGCTATTCATATGATTAATGTTTAGAAACATCCATTAACAGAAGGACTACCACAACAGTGATGTGGGTGATGTGGCTGTAAATTTTATCTAGAGATAAAATACAATGAGAGCCCAAACATGCATAAGGAAGAAGAGACCATTATATTCCATCTGGGAACAAAACAAGATGCTGCGATTTACCTGATAAAGGGAATGACAAGAGAAGTCTATGATAGGCTGAGGGCTGTTAATAATGTAGTAATACAGAAAAAATTCAGGGGAAGCAGAGATTTCCTTTTCGTTTCTGTATGTTTTCTTCTAGAAGAAACTAAATGGAAGAGATAGCATTTCAATTTTAAGCACAGGTGAGCTTGAGGTGCCTTCAGAGCAAGTAAGAGGAACTATATAGTAGAATCATGCACCAAGTGACTTAAAGTACAGTCCTGAGGGCCAGCCAGATAGCTCAGCAGATTAAAACACCTGCTTAGGCAGTCACAGGGATCAGGATTCAGGGTTCATTCCCAGTTGTCCTGGCCCTGACCCCAGTGCCAAGATGGTAATTGAGACTGGATGTGATGGCGCATGCCTGTAATCCCAGTACTTGCGAGGCTGAAAACAGGAGGAACACTATGAGTTTGATCTGTGCAGTGAGTCCCTGGAGACCCTGTATTAAATTCATTAAAAAAAAAAATATATATAGTCCTGAAGCTCAGGAAAGCACCAAGGACTATAGGCATTTTTGAATACTGTATAACAAAATGTATTAGTACTCAAAAATCTACCTGTATAAATATATATAAGTGAATGAACAAGTGTTTTTCTAAAATAATCAACAACTGTTGTTCCCAAATCACATATGGTTGTATCAGTCAGTTTTTCTGTTGCTAGGACACAATACCAGACACTGACAACTTAAAGGAGAGGTTTAACCTGGCTCTTGGTTTCAGGGAATGCAGTCCCTGCTCAGCTGGGTCCAGAGCAGAAATATTGCAGCAGAAGGATATGAGAAGCAAAGCTGCTTTAGTTAGCTCATGTCAGCTGGGAAGAACAACAGAGCAATAGTGTGGGAGAGGAAAAGGGGACAGGACTATGTACAGTACACAGTGTTATGCCTCAATGACTTACTCAGGCACAAGGAGAAGTGTACCTTACTAATCTGCCAGGTGTTTCTTAATCCCATGAACTGACACATCATGTGTAACAGTCACAGTGGGGAGGAGATTCATTCAACATACCAAGTACACCAATGGGATTTTTATTTTGTTTTCAAAAACAAAAAAGTCAAACAAAATAAAACAACAACAACAAAGAGTATAAAAGGTTCATGACTATAGTTTCAGGCCCTTTTATTCTATTAGTACAGAGCATTGAGCCCAGTGGGCACTGAACTACATCCTCAGCCCCTTCACAGTGTTTTCTTCCAATTTTTATTATTATTACTACTTGTATTATTATTATTATTATTATTATTATTATTATTATTTGTCTTTTTGAGACAGGGTCTCACTATGCAGTTCAGGCTAGCTATGAGCTCACTTCTGTAGCCCAGGCTGGTCTTGAACTTACACTGATTCTCCTGCCTCAGCCTCCCAAGTGCTGGGACTACAGGCATGCACTGCCACTCTTTTGAGAGTTTTGCCGTGCAGTTCAGCCTGGCTTTGAACTCACTATGTAGCCCAGGCTGACTGCAAACTCTCAGTGATCCTCCTGCCTCAGCCTCTTGAGCATATGCCACCATATCCAGCTGTTTTTTTTTTTTTTTTTTTTTTTTTCTTGCATAACCAGGAATTGAATTCAGGACCCTGCATTTGACAGGCAAGCACTTATTCCACTAAGCTATCTCCTCAGTCCCTATTTTGCATTTCTGAGACAAAGTCTTGCTAAATTGCACTGGCTGGCCTTAAATTTGTAATCCTACTACTTTAGCCTCCCATGTAGCTGGAATTACACTGTATACCACCAGACCTGCCTTTATATTCCATATTCTAACTAACTTTAAGACAGTAAAACTTTTTGAATTCTGGAACAGTAGAAAAAGAATACCAAATCTTCTCTGGAAAGGTTTTAAAAATGTTTTCCTTTTTCCAAATACATACCTGTTTAAAAACAACCAACCAACAAACAAAAACACAAATATGGCTTATTGCATAAGGCCATAACTTTTAAAATGCATATACTTCAACCAAAGGAAAACAGGCTAGCAAGTTGAATTTGTAAGTAGATAAGAGGATCAGCTATAATTTATTTACTTTCTGTATTTAGGAAAGGGTCTATAGGGTCTCACTATGTAGATTAGACTTGCAGTGATTCTCTTGTTTTCAGCCTCCTAAGCCCTGGAATTATAGCCATGTGCTCCCACAGCCAGTCTCAATCACCATCTCATCAAGCCCTGGGGGCGGGGCCAGTGCAGCACCCAGGGATTGAATCCTGATCCTAAGCAGGCACTTTGATCCCTTGACCTATCTGGCCAGCCCTCAGCTATCTTTCAGTAACCCAGATATTAAAGAACTTTGAAGAAATGCTGTAGTTCTTGCTTATTTTTTCTTAAAAAAGCAAATGGCATTCAAAAAAAAAAGTCTTTATTCTAACATGTACAACAGATTTGCGGATTTACTTATGAATGATAGATATGATAGACTGCTCAACCTAGCCTCAAACTCTATCTCCCTCTCCAGAGGGTCCAGTTTTATAGGCATGTACTAACCATGTCAGTCTCCTGAATTTTTTTTATACTGGGGATTGAGCTGAGGACTTTGCATTTGCCAGGCAGGTGCTTAGGCTGCTCAGCCATAGCCCTGGTCTCATGTTGCTTATAAATACTTAAAATTTTTCTTTTAATTTCTAATGATAAGTATCAACAGATACTGTCTATATAAACAAAAAGCTCAGGCAGGCAGGTTAGCTCAGCAGACTAAGTGTTTGCTTAGGCAAACACAGGAACCAGGACCAGGGCTTGATCCCCAGTACCACATGCCACACCAATCCCACCCCTGGGTAGCACCGAGGCCAGGCGTGGTGGCACAGGCCTGTAAACCTAGTACTGGGGAGGATGAAAACAATTACTTAAGTCTGAGCTGTGTAGTGATACCCCGTACCAAATACATGAACAAACAAAGAAGAAGCTCTTTGAGGGTTTTCAACAATTTTTAGAAGTGTAGTATAAAGGGAATCAAAAAGTTGCTGGACTTAATGATCTCTTAAGTCACTGCCCATGGTGACTTTTGTGTGTGGGACCAGGGTTCGAACTCATGATCTTGCACTTGCTAGGCAGGCATTTGTAGCATGGAGCTATCTCCTCTGCCCCCGCAACTCTCTTAATTATTTTTGTGACTGCTGAAATAACCCAGTGAATTTGGAATCTGGAGTTATCTCCTAAACAAGCCGAAGATTATGCTCATGGATCATTTTAATTTAAGCTTGTTACTAACATTCTTGCTTTCTCTCTTCTTCTCCTCTCCCTAGTCCTCCTCTTTACTTTGCTTTTTTTCAGTGCTAGGAATCATACCCAGGGCAGGCAAAGGCTCTTCCATTTCCTAACTGAACTTTTTCCATTTCACTATTTCCCCTATGACCCTAGTATTCCTTGTCCTTCCCTACATTTATTTTCTGAAGATTTTATAATTTTGTTATTTACACAGTACAAAGATAGTTGGGAAGATAAAACTATGCTAAGATCAATGGGCACAAATTCAGAAACAAAATGGTATGTATCTTGGGCTCAGTTTCCTTCTATGATATCAAGAAATTAGACTAGAGAATGATTCTGAAATTTTATATGGTAAAATAAATATATAAAATAAGTGATATTTTCATATTAACTTTAACTCAATTTTCACATTTAAAATGCCTGTCATATTCACAATAAGAATACTGGAACAATCTGGATTAAAAGATGCATTTAAAGTCAGTACTAGCTGGGCATGGTGGTGCATGCCTTTAATCCCAGCACTTGATAGGCTGAGGCAGAAGGATCAGTGTGAGTTCGAGACCAGCCTGGGCTACAAAAGTGAGCTCAAGGCCAGTCTGAACTGCATAATGAGACTCTGTCTCAAAAAGGCAATGAATCGATCAATCGAACGATCAATCAATAATCAATCAATCAATCAATATCAGTACTTTTGTACTTGATTTTTTTTTTTTTTTTCAGAACCGGGGATTGAACTCAGGCCCTCACACTTGCCAGGCAAGCTCTTATTCTACTGAGCTATTCCCAGTACTTGATTTTGATCATTCACTTGAAAACTTTCTTCAATCTAGCATAGTGAAAGTAGGGGAGGGAGCAGGGAGAAAAGAAAAAAGAATGTGAAAAAAAAAGCAAGAGGAATTTGAAAAACCTAATTCATCCTAAGCAGTAAATACACGCATTTCTTAACAAGAGCCTCATACTCTCAGAGCAGCTTATAGTAGTTTAATGCATTGGTATATTCTAATTAAGGTATTTTGGTACTGTAGCTCAGTAGCAGTGTTGTTTAGCCTGAGCTCCTGTGTTTAATTCCCAGCATGACCAAAGGCAAAAAAAAAGCACATTTAATTAAATAACAATTTTTTTAAATTTAAGGATACTTTGGAACTATGAAACTAGAAGCTATCAACCTTCTGAAGACCTCCCAGGGGCTAGTTTTATGTAACAAAATAAGAAAATTCATATAACATGTAAGATTCCTTCCAACTCTAAAAAGGTAAGAAAGTTTGAGGGTAAGAAAAAGTCTTGTGACACCATCCCATTCCAATTAGTGTATTTTTAGAAAAAAAGGGGGCAGGGAGTTTATTTTTTAAAAAATAATGGCTAAACATCATCTTGCAAAACTTTTTTTTTTTTCTTTTATATTATGACTAGCTCAGACTGCCCTGCGGGTGGGGCTGGCACAGCATGTGGTGCCAGAGATAGAATTGCAGTTCCTGCAGTTGCCTAAGCTTGCTTAAGCAGGCACTTTACACTGCTGAGACATCTTGCCAGCCTGATCTTTCCAAACTTGGAGGAATATACAGATATGTGAGAAGCTCACAAACGGTAGGATAAAGTCAAAGAGACTTACCCAAGGTCTACTGTTATAAAACTGTTGAAAAGGGTTGGGGAGATAGCTCAGTAGAATAAGTGCTTGCCTGGCAAGCAAAGGGCCTGCGTTCAATCCCTGGTTCTGAAACAAAACAAAACAAAACAAAACAAAACAAAACAAAACAAAACAAAACAAAACAAAACAAAACAAAACAAAACAAAACAAAACAACTGTTGAAGACAAAAGGAGCACCTTGAAAAAGCAGGAGAAAATGACTAATCATATAAGAGGGGGATCCTCAACCAAGCTATCAGCAGATTTTTGAGCTGAGACCTTGGAGGCAGTAAGAGATTACTGTATTCTCTTTGGTCTCGGTGGCACAAGCGAGATGACAAAGGGAACGTCATCCTTTGGAAAGCGTCGTAATAAGACGCACACGTTGTGCCACCGCTGTGGCTCTAAGGCATACCACCTCCAGAAGTCGACTTGTGGCAAATGTGGCTATCCCGCCAAGCGCAAGAGAAAGTATAACTGGAGTGCAAAAGCTAAAAGACGAAATACCACTGGAACTGGTCGAATGAGGCAACTAAAAATTGTATATCGCAGATTCAGGCATGGATTCCGTGAAGGAACGACACCTAAACCCAAGAGAGCGGCTGTTGCAGCATCCAGTTCATCTTGAGAATTGCAGCAATCACTCAAAATAAATGCTTTGGTTTTAAAAGATGAAAAAAAAAAAAAAAAGAGATTACTGTATTGATCATTTATTTGATCAGGAGCAAAATGGCCCATATGGCTGAGGCACAGTGAATAGAGGGATAATGATACAATATTAGTTTAGTTTTGTTTTTTTTTAGGGTCTCACTACTGAGTCATAGTGATCCTCCTGTTTGTACCTCCCAAGGGCTGGGATTACAGACGCGCACCACCACGCCCAGTATCGCTGGCTCAGCGTGCTCTAGAGCAGGGCTGGCATGGTACAAGGGGCCAGGAACCAAACCCTGGCCCCTGTGCTTCCTCTAAGCAAATTCACTGAGGCCCTTAATATTATGTTAATAGGCCACTATAAAGCTGTTAGTAAATATAACTTGAAGGGAGAGCCATTATGATTTCCTGGCAGATTAAGGTAAGAGTGGAAAGGATGGCACTGGGGTATAACTCACTGATAATGTTTACCCAGTATGCACAAGGCTTTGGATTCAATTCCTACTACTACCAAAAAACCAAACAAAAACTAGTAACAAAAAAGCCAAATAAACAACAACAACAAAAAACCAAGGATGATTCTAAACGTTTTTAATTTGGGAAACATTAAAGATGAAACTAGCCAAACACAGTGCTACGTAGCTGTAATCCCAGCACTCTGGCAAGCTGAAGAAGGATGAGTGCAAATTTGAGTCCAGCCAAAGTAATTTAGCAATTAGTAAGACCCTGTCTCAATAACAAATCAAATAAGCAAACAAATACCAGAAGGATTGGATTTAATTCCTAGTAATAAGGCCAGGGATATAGCTTAGTGGCACAAGTACCTGCCTGGCAAGCACAAAGTCCTGAATTTAATTTCTGGCACCAAAAAAACAAAAAAGGGAAGAAATCGGGGCCTGGCGGGATGGCTCAGTGGTCTAAAGCGCCTGCTTGGGAAAGCTTGGGCAGCTTCAGCGACCGTGGTTTGATCCCCGGCACCACATGTTGCGCCAGCCCTGCCCTCAAGATGGGCTGAGCCGGCCATAAAAATGAGTGAATAAACAAACAAAGGTTCTGAAACAAGAAAAAAAAGAAAGAAAGAAAGAAAGAAAGAAAGAAAGAAAGAAAGAAAGAAAGAAAGAAAGAAAGAAAGAAAGAAAGAAAGAAATCATCTGTAGTATTATATATATAATCACACAAAATAATGACTAAAGATGGAGAAAGTTTCAAAAAAACACATTTGTGAAGGAAGATTAGGTATCTGGTGTTAGATAATATTGTGTTAGATGCATCTATCAGATAATCAAGTAAACTAGTAGTGGGATATATAAATTTGAAGCTTAGGAAAGAGATGTGGCATCTGACATACATCAGCATATAGACACTATTTAAAGTCATGAAATCAAGTTAAGTTTCCCAGGGGAAAACATATGAAGAAGAAAGTTTGGGGACTAAGACATGTGATAATACAACATTCATATTGGGAAAAAAGGAAAACATAGCAAACAAGACTCAGTAAGAATGACCAGAAAGGCAGATGGACCTCACTGGAGTGTAGATTCATGTCGTATAAATTCTTTAACTTTCTGCAAACTATACTTTCCCCTCCAATATTTTTATTTCCTTTATCTTTATAATTAACAATATTAACATCTTCCCACTGCCTGGGTTAGGCATTGGGACAGGCATACATATACCACTGATGGTTCAAACTGTCCAGCAACAAGCCATAACAAATTATGGCTTCCTTATGAACATGTCAGTTAGTATCCAACACAGTTGCTTTGAAGAGACTACACTGTGTTACATCTCTATATATGCTCAATATATGACACCTGCTGTTACAACTCACTACAGCAAATCTCCAAGCACCATCCTAGACTGCAGTGATTTGTTCTACCATGCTACAGGAAATGATTTGGGAGCTGGAATGAAAGGGAAGATGACAAAGGCATTAGCAATTGGCAACCTTATACACTAAGACTGAAATCTGCCACCACAGCCTTAACGTAATGTAACTATTTTTGCATATGTAACTTACTGTTATGGTTTATGTCTCGTTGTCCCCCCAAAGCCTCATGGAGTCACTGGGCGGGGACTTCTAGAGTTTGAGACTTGATCCATGATCCCTGGGATTATAGGCTTTAGTACTGATGGGATTATGGGTGGAAGTACTTCTGGGATTATGGGCGTAGCCTAGGGCGGGAGCTAAGGAGGAAAGCCTGAATGTAATATAAAGAGAGACAGAGAGATAGACTAGAGCTCTAGCTGTTGCTGCTGCTCTGCTGCCGTGTTGGTTGGCTACCTCTGCCACCATTTTGTTGCTGTTCTGCCACCATGAACTGGATGTTCTCAACCCTGCTCCACTCAGCCTTGGGCCAGCCGAATATGGACTGAAACCTCTACGAACTGTGAGCTAAATAAACCTTTCCTTCCTTCATTTTGAGTGTCGGGTATTTGTCCCAGCAACGAGCAAAAAGTAACTAAGACACTTACCTCTTAATCAAAATGTCTGTTTATCCTTGAACACACTATTTCCTGCTTCCATTTTGGGTTCAAGTTGCTGTTAGTGCCACATATTCTTTCCTTCCATACCTGCTTGCTGTTATAAAGTGTACCACAAAGACTGCACGCATCTAGATTCAAAGTCACTTAGCAAGTTATCCTTAGTGTGATGTCTCCTTTTTAAATCTTTGTGTGTGTGTGCGTGTGTGTGTGTGTGTGTGTGTGTGTGTGTGTGTGTGACTGGGGATCAAACTCACGACCTAGCACTTGCCAGGCAGGCACTTGTGCCACAGAGCTATCTCCCCAACTCCTCCTTTCTAAATCTTGCTGCTTTAATTAATTCTCCACAGTATGGCCAATCAAGTTAATCATGCCTGTAATCCCAGGCCTCAGGAGCCTGAGGCAGGAGGTTCATTCTGACTTTGTCTGGGCTATCCAGTAAGACCCTGTCTTCAAGACAAAACAAAACAACCCTGGAAAAATAAAGCACCCACCCTACTTTCAGCATGATATTCAAGAATACACGCGTTTGAGTTTAGTTTCCCCTAATTTTCCACTCAACATGCTAGCTGCGTGTTTTATGTATTTTTAAATGAATAGTGGAAGCAGAATTAGCTGAAAAAATGCTTTTAGATTCCAATAGATCTAAGTCTGAATCTAGTAAACTGGTTTACCTTATTTGAATTTAGTGACCTGTATAATTTTAATCAAGTAACTTATTTAACTGGTCTGTATTTTCTGATGTTTAAAACATAAATATTACTTAAAAGATTATAAGAACAAATGAAAAATCAGATATTACAGTGAACAAAAATTAGATGCTAAAATAACACCGAGTCACTAATTTTTTTTTCTTAGGCCAGATCCTTGAGAATGAATACTGACTCTGGAATTGCCAAACATTATCCTTTATAAAGCAAAAAATTCTTATTGGTTTTATAGATATTGGATATAGTTCACATTGTAGAAAGATCCTGAACATGAGTAACAAATGAAAAAATAAATGATAAGGATAGAAAACGATACATGAATATTTGCCACTATTATTGGTAGATTGTGCTTTGATTATGTAATAATTTTAAAGGTATAATTAGCAGGGCAAAAATATATAGAAAAAAAGCTTGAGGGGGCTTGGCAGGATGGCTCAGTGGTCTAAAGTGCCTGCTTAGGAAAGCTTGGGTAGCTGCAGGGACCGTGGTTCGATCCCCGGCACCACATGCTGCGCCAGCCCTGCCCTCAGGGCCATAAAAATAAATAAATAAACAAACAAAAATTCTGAAACAAGAAAAAAAAAAAAAAAAAGTTCTTTAAAAAAGAAAAAGCTTGAAGAACAGGACAGTTATTATCAGTAAAATGATATATTACTTTGTTACCTGAATCACTTGCTGCAGTAACAACTGTTCCACCAGGAGCAAAAGGATCATTGTGCTTCAATGTTTCCACCTAAACAAGTTATACAAATCCATTACTGAGAGAGGTAACATTTCAGAGGTGGAACACTGCCACTCAGCAGAAAATATTCTTAATGAGTTCTAAATTAAGGAACATAAACATTAGGAACAAATACTTTACACTAAGAATTTGCAGTCTTATACACACAATTTTTTTTTGTGTCTGTGTATACAGGGTTTCACTATGTGCTTGAAGCTGGCTTCTAACTTGCAGCAATCCTTTTGCCTCAGCTTCCCAAGTGCTGGGGTTACAGGTATATAACACCATGCCTGGCTACACCCAATTTTTAATCTCTTAAAATTGTGAAATATAACTCTCATTCCACAGGAGTGCATAAAATATGTATGACTTAACAAATGTCAAGTGAAACCTAGGTAATCATCTCCCTACCAATACCTCATGAGGCTTCACACGTCCCTCTGCAGGCACAATCCCTCCCTTCCTCTGCTGGAGGACCAGACCCTGGTGATACTCATTTCCTTTTTTCTTCATAATATCCCAACTTGTCGAGATGCATGCTATTTTAACTTTTAGTTTGAAATTATTAAAACTTGCAAAGATAAGACAGAGTTCCTACACACACTTTATCTGGTTTTCTTTATTGGTAACATTTCATATAATCCTGGTATAGATATGAAAACTAAGGAATATAGCACAGAACTATAGACTTCATTTAAATTTTATGAAATTTTCCAACGTTCTTCCCCCCCCCCCCCCCCCGCCAGTACCAGGGATTGAACTCAGGATCTTGTGCTTGCCAGGCAGACATTTATACCACTGAGCTATCACCAATGTTCTTTTTCTACTCTGTGATCTCATATTTTATTTAAGATAGACATAAGCTGCTCCCAAGATTAAGTTATTTTGAATTTTGCTGCAATATATGTATATGACTGTAAAATGATGTCTTGTTTGTTTTTTTCTTTTGTTTCTTTGAGGGACTAGGGATTGAACTCAGGACACTGCGCTTGCCAGGTAAGCACTTAATCTACTGAGCTATCTCCCTGGCCTCACTGTTTTTCAACAGGGTCTTGCTATGTAGTTCAAGCTGGCCTTGAACTCCCTATGTAGCTTGAATGAGCCTTGAACTCACTTCAAACCTCCTGCTTCAGCCTCCTGAGCCCTGACATTACAGGTGTGCACTGTCATGCCTGGCAATATGATGGCTTTACTTCTTTTGGAAAGATGTCTATAAGGGGAATATCTGGCATGAAATTGAATCTTACCCCAGAAAAAAAATGGCTGAAAACAAATACAGTAATACTTGGTTCATGAACACTTCTATTCATGAACAATTTGGCTTTCAAACAAGTGTACAGCAAAATTTTACCTCCATTCATGGCCTCCATATTGTGTAGTGAACATGATTGCAGCCATCTTTCCTGTAGTTTTGGATGAACTGAGTTCATGGGCTGATCTACCACTGTAATAGCAAAGGCTGGCAAGGTTGCAGTGCAAAAGGAATTCTTGTGCACTGCTGGGGGGCATGCACACTAGTACAACCATTACAGAAATTTCAAAAATGAATACATACATACATGCATACATACATAAATATAGGAATTTCATTCAACCTAGATATTCCCCTTCTAGACATCTTTTCATGTTTTCCTTTTCTAATTTTTTAAACTTTTTTCCCTTCTTTCCTTTCCTTTCTCCCCCCCTACCCCCACCTTGTTCTCATCTACATTTGAACAGTTTCTTCCTATTTCACAATACGTGTCATACATTTTGGTCCTTATGTATACTTCTGGTTTCTCACACTAGAGAAACAATGCACTATTTACAGGTACATCCCATTTATTTCAGTTTAAGAGTATGGGCTCATACTCATCCATTCACCTAGAAATGTCTCAAGCATATCCTTACTCGTCCAATTTTAAAATTCTTGCTGTTATTTCTTATGCAAGTGAAATTTTCTTCCTAAAGTCTTTGATTATGCCTATGACTTCAACAGTTTTACTTATTTTATCTTCCAACAGGTTAAGTGTTTTTGTTCTGATGTTCAGATCTTTGATTCATTTTGATTTTAGTATAGTACATGGTAAGAGATTCAGGTCTTGCTTTAATCTGCATGCGGATAGCCAGTTTCCCAGTACCATTTGCTGAAGAGGCCATCTTTCCTCCAGTGAGGCTCTTTGGAACCTTATCAAAGATCTGGTGGTTCTGCGAGGATACACCTATTCTTAAAGTTTGTAGTACTTAGTATCATACAGTACTATTTCCATTTAACTCTAGCATGTTTTCTTTTAGAAGAAACATACAGAGAGGGACAAGGGGGAGGGGAGCGACAAAGAGTAGGCAAGTGTGAGAACAGGTAAGGATTTTACCTGACTCAGAGATTTCTACTATTGAACTATATTCCTACTCTATACTTCAGATTTTAATCATAGTCAAACAAATGATATAGTTAGGAAGATAATCCCCCCCCAACACCAGGCTCTTAAGGTACTAGTAAGAAGCCATGCAAGTAGTTAAGTGACCAATATGAAAAATGCTTCCAAATATGTATACCAAACTCTCATCATGGCTACCAGTGACACTTGGATTTCAAGTTTTATTTCCAACCATCAAAAATATGGGTATTACAACCGAATGTCAAAGGATATTGCCAGGGCTCAATTTATAAATGTCCAACAAAAACAAATATAACAGAATAGAAAGGTAAAGCTAACTACAACTTATATTCTGTAGAAAAGAATCCATTAAATGAACAGAAAAGTCAATACTGTACTAAGGAAATTTCTAGAAATAAAATGTTTTTTTGTTTTTTTTTTCCGCAGGACCGGGGTTCGAACTCATGATCTTGTACTTGCCAGGCAGGCATTTGTGCCATGGAACTATCTCCCCAGCACCTGATAATAGTTATTTTAACTGATACCAATGTTATAAGCTAGCACTGTAGCTTAGATTATTTCTGCCAAATATTTACTTACTTATTTATTTAGTGCAGGGTCTCAACTACACAGCTCAAATTCATACTGATCCTCCTGTTTTCAGTCTCCCGAGAGCTATGTCACCACACCCAGAATCAATTGCTGGCTCAGTACACCTGGGGGTGGGGCAAGTGCAGTATGTGGTGCCTGGGATTGAACCCTGCACTAAGTGCCTAGGAAAGCGCTTAGTCTGCTAAGCTATCTCACTCCAAATAGTAATTTAATAAATAGAAAAATGAACTGTATAGCGAGATGGCCTTCCACGTTTCCTACTATCACAGTCAAAATGCTAGTTTGCAAAACAGTTACTGACATAAATTGTTCCCAACAGTCACTGTTGCTTCTTTTGATTTTTTTTTCTTTGCCTGCTTGCCTGCCTACCTGCCTGTCCTCCCTTTCCCCCTCCCTTCCTCCTTCCTTTCTTTTATATTATATTATGGCCCCCTGAGCATGCCCTGGGGGTGGGGCTGGTACAGCATGTGGTGCCAGGGATCATCCAGCCATCCCTTCAGTTGACTAAGCCTGCCTAAGCAGGCACTTTAGACCACTTAGCCAACTTGCCAGACCTGCTTCTTTTGATTTTGAAGGAAGCAAAAATATGTCTTATTTTCAGCTACAGCCTACAGATCTGATTTCCTATTACAAAGAAAAAAGAATACCTAAACTGGTTGGTTGGTTGGTTGGTTGGTTGGTTGGTTGGTTAATTGTTTTTTTGTTTTGTTTTGTTTTGTTTTCTCTTTCTCTCTCTCTGTCTCTCTCTTTCTTGTGGCTGGCTCAGCCAACCCTGGGGGCAGGGCTGGCGCAGCATGTAATGCCAGAGATCAAACCATGGTCCCTACACTTGCATTAGCTTGTCTAAATAGGCACTTTAGCCGGCTGAGCTGTGTTGCAGACCCCTGATACCAATTTTAACTTCTGTTCCTTCACCATACGCTGTGGAACCAACCAAAAGGGCAACTGGGATAGCAAGAGGAACAGGAGAGAGTGTGAAGCTTATGAAAGATTAAGTGGCCACAAACTTTCATGTCTAGTGTGACTATCAGGCAACTCAGCATGCAAAAGTAGTTTTTGTAGATAAAATTTTATTTTATGCAATTTTTCATAAAATTCAGGTGGCCAAATTTCATAGAATTAACCGAATTTATCATGAAAATTCTCTTCTACATTAGCAATGAACTCCCCTGCAGTGGAACTGGTAGCACTTACCACCTACACAATGCTATTATACACTAGGTAGGACAGCAGGAAATGGCTGGTTTTTCATTTGCTTGTTTTTGTTTTTTGCCCTATTCAGATTATACCCAACAGAGCAGAGACTAAATTTCTTAAAGGACTAGAAGACTTTGGGAAAAGACTCATCTTTTGTTTTTGGTAGTACCAGGGATTAAACTCAGGACCTTGCGCTTGCCAGGCAGGCACTTATGCCACAGAACTACGTCCCCTACCCCAAGACTCTCCTTGACAGAATTAGTACTAACTTAAATTCTGTAAACCTCAGTTACTTTATCTTAAAAATGGGAATAACATGAGCCTTCTAGGATTGTTGTATAAATTAAATGAAGTATACATAAAAAAAAAGTCATCCATGGACACAGAAGAGGTCAGATGAACTGCAGCTATTGGTATTACATTGCCAGTTTTCTTTTTTTTTTTGTTTTTTTTTTTTTTTTTTTTTTTTTTTTTTTTTTTTTTTTTTTTTTTTTTTTTTTTTTTT
>PVJA010002740.1:23268-41862 GCA_004027025.1 Myocastor coypus | reverse complement strand
AAATGATCAGAATAGAGAACAAGAGGGTAGAATAAAGTAAGAAGACAATTTAGACTGTAGTTAATTTCAGAAGAAATTGGCTAACTAGTCCACACTGCAAACTAAGCATTAGTATCTAGTAACCTGTGGAAACCACAAATATTTAGTTACAGAGATAGCAGTCCAGTTTTATATCAATGGAAAATACCAGTTGCTGGCCAAGTACTTCTTTTTTGAGTACAGTAAGGAAATAATTTAAGGACACTAAAAAGAATTTCTCTTTTAAAGAATTCTTAGTCTAAGAATATCGAAAGACAAAAACATTTTGTTTTAAATGTCTTCCCAGGCAACTGCTTCTGTATCCTTTTACTTATAAACATAAAACTACTGCCTCAAAAATGAAGTCTCTAAACAACTCTTAAATCATCCATAACTATGAAAATTGAGTGATGGATAGATGGAAGTTTGCTAAAATATTCCATTATATTGTTTTACTTGAAGTATTTTTAAATATCTGTAATACAGGTATTTATTTTTAAGGCTTCCGGATTAACAAAGCACTTCATTGTATGACCTCAGACATATTAATATTTTTGACTCCTAAAGATATGAACAACTTACCTTGTAAAGTTGATGTGTTAGAATGAATATAAAGCATAAAGAAGTAACTGAACTGCAGTATGTGGTTTACTGAATAGCAACTATTGTAGGAATGTATGTAATACTCTGGAGAACCTGGCATTTAGTGGTAAATTGTACTTCTTTACAGGATTAACAGTCTAGATATGTCTATATAAAATAACAAATGACTATTTTTTTACAACATTAATGCTGTTTCTTTAAAAGTAATTTTCAGTCTTTCAATAATATAACAAATATTTCTGAATACTTAAGACTGACTTAAAGATCTGCAATCATTTCTTTTTATTTTTTTTTTTATTTATTTTTGGCGGGATTAGGGTTCAAATTCATGACCTTGCCTTGCCAGACAGGCACTTGTGCCAAAAAGCTATCTCCTCAGCCCCCCAAATCATTTCTGTTTAATATCCTCAAAGGGATTAAATCTGATTCACTGAAGTATGATTTCATTTTTGGACATTTTAAGTCATTATAGTCAATTTCAGCGGGCAAGCAAACTATGAAACACAAGCCTGCAACAAAAACTAGATGAGTTGTGATGAGACAGAAATTCTGTTATAACTTACTGGAAATAATCTAAAGGATGATTCTTTCATCATTGTGTATTTCAAAAAAATTCACTTCCACAGCTTACTGTCCTTTCAACTTAACAGTTTCTATTTTCGTACTTACCAATGCATTATTACTGTTGCTGGGTGCACCGAAAGGGTCAGTACCTGAAGTAGCAAAAGGGTCAGTAGAAGACTGCTTGAAGAAATAGTCAGATGCAAAGGGATCTGAACCTTTGAAAGGATCACCACCAAATGGGTCTAAGAAAAGAAAACACAAATATAAGAGACTAAAATTATTCCATTACCATTATCTTAATTAAAAGTGGTTTTTTTTTTTTTTTTTTTGGTATTTTTAGGAAAGAGTCTACAGGGTCTACTGGGTCTCATTACTATATTGGACTCGTAGTGATCTGCCTGTTTACAGACTCCCAAGAGCTGGGATTACAGGTGTGTGCCACTACACCCAGTCTCTATTGCCTTTTCAGTGAGCCCAAAGGGGTGAGGCCAGCATGGCAGACCTGGGGATCAAACCCCTGGCCTCTGCACCTGCTTGCAGGTACTTTAATCCACTGAGCTATTTGGCCAGCCATTAAAAAGTATTTTAAATCATATATTCTTTTTATTTCACAGATTCCTCTGTAATTTTGATAAAAGACATACAATCTTTTACCTGCAAAACTTATTTTTTTTTAAACTAGCACATAAATTTATGGAATCTACTGCCCTGGGGATCAAATGCAGGGCCTGATACTATGCAAGTGCTGTACTACTGGGCTATACCCTCAGCCCTAGGGATTCAATTTTAAATCTTATTCTATGCTATCATAACTAAATACAACAATGAAAATTTTCTCTGTCTGACTTTCAAGCTCGCAGCCAGAACATAGGAATAAGTTTGGGAAATAAAGCTAAACAGTACAGAAAATTTGATTTGTTCCATTAAAAAAAAAAGAAAAAAAGATGTCTCTTTTTTGGAGTGTGTGTGTGTGTGGGGGGGGGGGTGTGTATACCAGGAATTCAACTCAAGACTTCATGCTTGCAGGCAGGTGCTATTCCACTGAGCACCCTAGAAATATTTAAATAAATAATTTATTTGGTTGTTATAGGGTTTCACTAAGCAGCTCAGACTCAGTGATCCTCCTGCTTTAAGCCCTCCCCAGTGCTGGGATTACAGTTGTGTGCCACTATGCCTGAACTCTGTGGCCAGTTCAGTCTGCCCCAGGCACAGGGCTGGCAAAGCATGTGGTGATGAGGATTGAACCACAGTCCCTGTGTTTGCCTAAGCAGGTGCTTTAGTCTGCTGAGCAACCTCACCAGACCCCCTAGAAATATTTTAAAACCCCCCAACAATTCTTCAGGATGTCTCTTTTTCTTCATTTGTACAAAGCAACTATAATCTTAGGAAAATAAAATGAGCTTCTGAGACGATAGCAGTATGCAGATTACACTCACCTAACTTTTAGTGAATAAGCAGAAAGTAGAGTCAATATGACTGATAGCAATATTATTACTTCTTACCACAGTGATGCTGGGACTGTGGCTCAGCTCAGTGATAAAAGCACTTTTTGTTTGTAGGACAGGGTCTCTCTAAATTTGTGACTCTCCTGCCTCAGTCTCCCAAGAAACTAAATGATACAGCATTTCTCTAGGATGTATGAAAGCCCTGGGTTTTATCCCTAGCCACCAATGCCAACAACAAAATAGTAAGGTTAAAAAGTTATTACATGAATTTACAAGAATCTGCCACCCTCTTTCTTAAACTATCAGGCACATAAAACATCATACCATAGCTTTAGAGCAGTTTCAAAACCAAAATAGAAACCCATTTCCCAACTTGTGGTATCTCATTAATAACAACTACATAAGCACAATCAAATTAAAGTGAGGATGAAAAATCAGTAATATACTGACCAGCAAGGCATGGTGGCACCTGCCTGTAATCTTAGCACTTGGGAGGCTGAGGCAGGAGGATCACTGTGAGTTTCAGGCCAGCCTGGATTACACAAGGGAGTTGAAGGCCGCCTTGAAATATATAGGGAGACCCTGTCTCAAAAAATTTTTTTAAAATAAAACTAAAAGTAAAAATACTAACCTATTTTCCCAAAAGGATCATCTTTGAAAGGATCACCTGTAACAAGCAGAAATCAAAATAACAATATTTACTGTTATGGCACCATTACATACAAAATCAAAACAAATATTCTTACTTTCAGTGACTACCTCAAAACAAAACTATGTGATCCCCTAACAGGATATCCTATTTAAAATAATAATAAATGCTGAACTCAATACAATCATATAAGAGGCAAATCTGAAATATAACTATATTAACTTTGATCACAAGAAGAGGTTACAATAGGCGGCCGGGCGAGGTGGTACATGTCTGTAATCCCAGTACTTGGGAGGCTGAGGCAGGAGGATCGGTGTGAGTTTGAGACCAGCCGGGACTACAAAAGTGAGTAAATGAGTTCAGGGCAAGCCTGAACTGCACAGCAAGACTCCACCTCAAAAAGACCAAAAAAAAAAAAAAAAAAAAAAAAAAAAAAAAAAAAAAAAAAAAAAAAAAGAGGTTACTAAGAGGGGAAGACAGGTGCAACAGCAAAAATTGTACTTAAAAATGTCTACTCTTGGGGCTGGGGAGATAGCTCCGTGGCACAATTGCCTTCCTGGCAAGTGCAAGGTCATGAGTTCGAACCCCAGTCCCGCAATAAAAAAAAAAAATGCCCACTCTTTACAAGAGTACTATTACTATAACCATTTCACAGAAATAAAGATGCTGGATTTCACTGAGACAAAATAAAAAAACAAAACTCTGAAGAATCTAGGGGTAAGCCTGGCGTGGTGGCTCACGCCTGTAATCCCAGCACTCGGGAGGCTGAGGCAGGAGGATCGGTGCGAGTTCGAGACCAGCCTGGGCTACAAAAGTGAGCTCAAAGCCAGCCTGAACTGCACAGCGAGACCCTGTCTCAAAAGGCAAAAAAAAAAAAAAAAAAAAAAAGAATCTAGGGGTAAACCATATTTATGGTCTTTTGATTTTTGACAAGAATACAAATAACACACAACAAGAAAAGTATAGTTTTTCGACAAATGGTGTTTGAAAAAAGATTTTTCTCTCTTTTAAATTACCAGGTATATGAAGCATCACGCCATGGCTTCAGAGCAGTTTCAAAACCAAAAAGGGAAACCCCTTTCCTATGGTTTCCCAGTTTGTGATGTCTTATTCCTAACTGTCACAAAAGCATAATCAAATTAAAGCAAAGATGGAAAATCAATAATATACTGACCAGCCAGTTGTGGTGGCACATGCATGTAATCCCAGCACTTAGGAGGCTGAGGCAGGAGGATTCCCATGTGTTTGAGGCCAGCCTGGGTTGTATAAGCAAGTTTATGGCCATAAGGATTTCTACCTCATAGCACATAAAAAGCTGAACTAAATATCTACATGGAACAGCTAAAACTATAAAACTTAGAAAACCAGAAGTAAATCTGTGTGACTTTGAATTAAGTGATGATTTCTTAGATATGATACCAAAAGCATACATAGAAGCAAAAAAAAAGAAAAAAGAAAAATTGAACTTTACCAAAATTAATTTGTACTTGGCAGCAAAACATTAAGAATATAACACAGGAAATGTCAAAGCATCAAGAATATAACATAAATCATGTATTTGATAGGTGTTATGGTTTGTGTCTAGTTGTCCCCCCTAAGCCTCATGCAGTTGCAGGGCAGTGACTTCTAGAGTTTGATTTTCTTTTCCTTTTTGTGATATTGAGGGTGGAACTCAGGACCTTGCGCTTGCCAGGCAAGTGCTTATTCTGCTGAGCTATCTCCCCAGCCCTAGGGTTTGAGATTAACTCCTGATCCACTGCAATTATGGGTCTTAGTACTGTTGGGGTTATGGCTGTGAGTGCTACACCCAGCCTGAGAAGGACAGCCTGAATATAACATAAGAAACAGAGAGACAGACTTCCTCTCTGTTGCTACTGCTGCTGTTGCTACTTTTTTGCTCTTTGCCGCTGCCATGAAAGGTTGTTGAGTGCCATGCGTACTCTGCCTTGGAGCCAGTCAAGTTTGGACTGAAACCTCCAGTAAATGTAAGCTAAATTAAATAACCTTTGCTTTCTTCATTTTGGGTGTCATGTATTTGTTCCAGCAACAAGAGTAAATGAGACAATGGGTGAACTACACTTAGAATATATAAAGAGCTCTTATAAGTCAACAGTAAAAAGACAACACAATTATAAAGTGGGCAAGACAAGTTCATACACTTAATATTGCATACATTTTTTGTGGGATGTTTTTTCTTCTCTCCTTAATATACAAAATTATATAGTTATTCTACATTTAATCGGTAGAGGAACTGTCATAGATTTCTCCAGAAAAGGTCATCTTACATTCCCACAAATCTACAGGGATTGCAAGTTCTATGTATCCAACCCAATACCTATCCTTTTGCTTACAGCCATGCAGTAGGTATGACATGATATCTCATTTTGAGTCTAACGTTGAGTATCTTTCTATGTGTTCATTGGCAACTTGTGTATTTAGAGAAATGTTTAAATCAGATTGCCTATTTTAAGTTACAAAGTCTGCTACTGAGTATAGAGTTTCCTTACAGAGTGATAAAAAACAATACTTCGTGTGTCTGTATCCCAGTACTTGGGAAGCTGAAAACAAGAGAGTCACTACAAGTCCAATCTGTGTAATGAGATACTGTTAGACCCCAAACTAAATACATTAAAGAACAAAATATTAAAAAAACTATTTCTAAATTAGATTGTGGTGATGAATATACTGAAACTATTAAATTGTACATTTTAATCACTATTATCATCATTGTTATGTGCAGTGTATCCAATTTCTAGTAATGATCTATTACAGTGGTGGCAAACCTATGGCACATGTATTGTCTTTCTTTTTCTTTTAAAACAAAAGATGTTATAGTATGAGTTGTATTTTCTAAGCTAAAACTTCAGTATTTCAGTTTAACTGTAGTGTTAACATTTTGCAATAAACAACTGAGTTTCAAGTTGTATTCTGGGCATTCATCTCTGAAAGGTTTGCCATCACTGGTCTATAACATACATCTCTTTCCTTTGGTCCCTATTCTTCAGGAGAAATATACTCTTAATCAGGATCTCTTTAGGTATAGCCAAAGGCTCAGTTCTAGGATTTAGTTGCTTATGGAGGACAAATATTAGCAAAGTAGAAAACAAATTCTTACTCTCATCTATTGTAAGAAGTATGTTCTCAAAATCGAAGCCCTAGTTTTCAGACTGTTTATACATTTCAAAGCGTTTTTGGTTAAAGATATAAAAAGATACTTACTGCCAACAAAAGGATCAGACTGGAAAAAATCCAAGTTTGTATCTGCAACTGGATCTGTCAGTGAACTTGATTCTACATTAAATGGATCTTCCTAAAAATATTTTCAAATTAAAAAAACAATTTAGGAACCAAAGTCTTAAAAAGTAACATTTTAAAATAATCTATATCCAGATTCATGCTCTGAAAAATGAACAAAAACTTTTCATAATCATAGAGAACCTTAACATAGTAGTGCTAAGAATATTCACAAATAAATTTATTTTTACCTCTTTTGCATGTCTGTCATTGTCAACTTCAGAACAAACTTTTTCATTAAGAGCTGCAGTCACCACTTCATTTTCATCAGTCACATCAGAAGGTGGTATTTCAGGACTACTTCTTGCCTATGAAAAAACACACACACACGCACGCACGCACGCACACACACACACACCACAAATAATGCTGAGAATCAAAGCCAGGATCTCAAGCATGCTAGGGGCACACTCTATCCACTAAGCAATATCCTCAGCCCTGCCTATTTAGTGGAGGAAACTGACAGAAGAAAATTAAAACTAGCAAAAATAAGAAATGGCAAACAATGACTCACTAAACTATTTCTTCCCTATAATCTTTTCTTTCTTTAGGAAGATGGTATCACCAAGCATCAAAGTCACTAAGCTAGAAGTCATAAGGTCATCTTTTACAACCTCCCTTTTCATTACCCCTGGTTAGAGAATGACTCCAAATCTTATGAAGTGTGCTTCCTGGCTTCTTTCTCAATTTTTTACCTTCTCGATCCTCACTGTCACTATCATCCATTTACCATATAATTATCTGGCCCAGCCTCCCTGCATCTAAGATACCCTTACAATAGCCAAAGTTAATTGATTTCAAGGCTGAATCTTACTGTGACTCCTTGAGTTGAAAGTTTTTCAATGCTCTTCATTGTTTCCTTGATGTAAATCATTAGTAGAAAGGCTTATAAAGTGAGGTAATCTCCATTTCATACCATGCTATTGTGTTTGAAGGATAACCCACCATCTAATCTGCCTTTTGTGCTTGAAAGAATAATATATCTGAATGCACTAACTAAATATAATGAAGCCCATAAACTTTTAATCTTGAATGCCCTTCAAATTTGTTGTCATTCTCCCTCCTGTAACACTTTAAATTTGTTACAACATCCATACAGACTGCTTCAATAGACTCTAAACATATTTCTATGTGTACAGTTGGACTTTCTAATTCATTTTCAACATTTCTGAAAGGTACAGTTCATTTTTAAATAATCTACACTCAGATTCATGCTCTGAAAAATGAACAAAAATTGTTTAAAATTCTTCAATGGCTTCTCCCTGTAGTAAACCTTTATCACAGTGTCACATTGCTAGAATCTATGTTGCCTTTGTCTCCTTAGCCTCCATACACACTCGACACTTCACTTCTGCATGTAGCTGGCATGCTATATAATACCCAGTAAAGCAGGGCAGCTCCAAAGACATGAGACCTCTCAGGAGGCCTCACCTCCTACAGATTCTACTACCCCCTGGAGTACTACAACTTGAGGACTAAGCCTTTAACACCTGGGTGTTAGGGGACACCAATTTGAACCACATAGTTATTTACCCACACAATGGAATATTTCCCAGCTATATGATTCATGCCACACAGATGACCCTACAAGCCAGAGATGTAGCTCAGTGGCCTGCCTATAAGTGAAAGAAGCCAGCCATAAAAAGATCAAATGAATGCCTTTAATGTTGAAATAATAGGGCCGGGTAGATAGCACTTGCCTGGTAAACACAGGGTCCTGAGTTCAATCCCCGCTACCATAAAAATAAATAAATAAATAAATAAATAAATAAATACACACACACACACAAAAAATTATAAAATAATGAATTACTTTTCATTTAAGGAAGAAAACTAGTTCTGTTATTTATTTATTTATTTGTTTGTTTGTTTGTTTGTTTGTTTGAACCAGGGAGTGAACCCAGGCCCTTTATTTCAACTAGCTTTGTTGGTTAGCTATCTATCTATCTATCTATCTATCTATCTATCTATTTATTTGAACTAGGGATTGAACTCAGGCCCTTGCTCTTGCCAGGCAAATGCTTATTCTACTGCATTATCTCCCCAGCCCCAAACTTTGAGGTTTTTTTTTTTTTTTTGGCAAGCACAGGCTACCTTAAGTGTGGGTCAGGCATGGCTTGTGGAGCTGGGTTTCAAACCCTGGTCCCTAGTGCATGTTACTTTTGCCAAGCAGGCACTAAATTAACTGAGCTAACCTACAAGCCCCTAGTTTTGTTTTGTTTACATTATGGCTGGCTCAGCCTGCCCTGGGGGTGGGGCTGGTGCAGTATGTGGTGCCCAGGATCGAACCTGGGTCCCTGTGGTTGCCTAAGCTTGCCTAAGCAGGCACTTTAGACTGTTGAGCCATCTTGTCAGTCCCTCTATAGTTTTGTTTTTTAAAGACAGGGTCTTCCTATATAGGTCAGGCCAGCCTTGAATTCATTACATAGCCTCAAGCCCATGATCTTCCTGACTCAGTCTCTTGAGTCCAGGCACATGCCACCATGCCTGCCTTTTTAAAATTTTTGCTTCGTGGTGCTAAAGATTGAAGCCAGGGTCTTATATGCTAGGCCAACTATCTATCAGAGTTATACCTCTGGCTCCTTAAAAAACCTTAAAGAATGTATTAGCTAAGGTGCAGAAGCAAGTGCTTATTATTCCAGCGACTGACTTGGCTGAATCAGCAGTATCACTTAAGCCCAGTAGTTCAAGATCAGACTTAGCAACACAGTGAAACCTCATCTTCAAAAAATAAGTTATTTTCTATAGAAAATATTTAAAACAGATTAGTTAACACTGTTAGTTACTAGATCCTAAAAGATTTACTGTGTCTTTAAAAAAAGAAATTGCAAACATCCTCAGATAAAATTAGTAACATTTATATTAGATATGGTAACATACTTGTATTAGGCATAATGCCAAAACCTTTCTTTATATCAGACCTTTTTTTTCGTTTTGTTTTGTTTGTTTTTTGTGGTACCAGGGATTGAACTCAGGACCCTGCACTTGCCAGGCAGGTGCTTATTCTACTGAGCTATCTCCCTGGCCCTCAGACCTTTTTTTTCTGAAGTTGATGAAGGACATAAAATTACTAGACTCACTGGAGACTCTTGATGTATGGGCTCAGACTCTAGGTTGTTCTGGCCTTCAACAGGTTCATTTAGGTTGGCTGCTTCACTGCTGCTGGTGCTGAGGCTGCAATAATCCGTAGCGCCATTTACAAGAATACTGTGTGGGCTATTGCACCAATTCAATTCATTATTATGATTTTCTAGATCTTTCATTTCCATCAGTCTCATTTGCATCTGTCAACCAAAGCAGAAATATAAAATTATTAGCAAAAAGACACAAATATGAAAATAGCTATACCCCTAGACTTAGTCAAGGATAAATTTGCTTCCTGTCAGGAGAATCCTTCTAGAACACCACATAAATTAGATTCAGTAATTTCTCCCTACAGGTTACCTTGAAATTATAGTATATATGTTTTTCTTTTTATACATGTTTAGAAATTCCCAAGAATTCTGATTTAGATATCTGAAAACTGGCAGTCCTTTAGGGTATAACTGGAAAAAGGACAAAGGTACCAGAGAGAAGCAAAATCCTGTGATGAAGCTTCAGGAAGATATAGGAAATTGTGGGAGAGTCCATAAGGCTTTGAAACATACTGAGAAAAGGGCAGTGAAGACAAAGATAGAATGAAGGGGCTGGCCTGATAGCTCACAGACTAAAACACCTGTTAAGGCAAGCACAGTGGCCAGGGTTCGATCCCAGGTGTGGCAAGCTGGTCCTGTCCCTGAGACGGTGACTGAGACTGGGTCACAAGCCAGTCGTTATGGTGGCACAAGCCACCATAATCCCAACATTACAGGCTGAAAACAGGAGGATCACAAGGAGTCTGATCTACATAGTCAGACCCTGTAGACCCTGTCCTAAATACAGGAAGAAGAAGAAAAAAGATACAATGAGCTGGTGTCATATCTCTGGCCCTATGTTATTGGGCTAGAGCCCTAAAAAGCATTCTTTAAACCTAAGCTACATCACACATAATCAATAAAAGATGATCAGTTTTGTTTTATACTTTGCCTCACTACCCAAAGGAATTTATATTCCTGAAACAATAATGACACACAGAAAGCAGAATTAAGCTGCTTTAAGCTGTAATATAATTAAAAGGCAAGATGTTAGGGTTGGCCAGATAGCTCAATGGATTAAAGTGCTTGCTTATTAGGCAGACACGTGGGCTGGGTGTTTCACCTCTCACCCCTGGGGTGTGCTGAGATAGCAAGTAAGATTGGGCATGGTGGTTAGTGCCTGTAATCCCAGTACTTAGGGAGGCTGAAAAATAGGACGGATCACTGTAAGTCCAATTTATGTAGTGAGACCCTGTAGACCCTCTACTGAATACATTAAAAAATAAATAAAGCAATATGTTACTGACTAGAGACAGAACAATAATCTTAATATTTATATTTTTATTACTTTTAATAAGAAATTATAATTTGAGAGTTTCAAAACACATTAATAATCTTAGCACTAATATCTGTAATTAAGAAAACAAATTTAGGCTGGCCAGATAGATCAGTGGACTAAAGTGCCTGCTTAGGCAGAGTGCAGCAGCCAGGGTTTAGGTTCTATCCTGGCCTGCTGGGCCGGCCCGGCCCCTGGGGAACACTGAGATGGTAACTGAGGGTGGGAGTGGTGGTGTGGGCCTGCAATCCTAGCACTTGGGAGGCTGAGTTAGGAGAATCAGCGTGAGTTCAAGACCAGCCTGGGCTCAAGGCCAGCCTGAATTGCATAGTGAGACCCTATCTCAAAATGACAAAAAAAAAAAAAAAAAAAAAAAAAATCAAGGTGGATTTAGGAAGCTGAAAAAGGAAGATGAAATTTTACCAGTTGCTCATATTTTTCATAAAATGTATATCTGCATTCCCTTTATTAACATAATGCTTTTTGTTTTTACCAAACAAAAACATTAGCTGCTGAACTTCCATAAATCAGGTTTCTATAGCTATTTTCTCCATGAGAGTTTTAAAATGGTTAAGTAGGAATCTGTGATTTAACACAGGTCTTTCCAGGAAAAGAACATTATACTGGACTAGGAGATGGGTGCACAGTCTAGTTCTGTTACCTTCTATTATTTGGATAATCTTAGTCAAAGCCAAGCCTCTTCCAGCTTCTATTTTTTTCTTAACCAATAAAGGAAGTAAGAACTACTTTCTTTGTGACTGTTTTGTGGCTTAAAGACACATCTGAAAGAACACTTTAAAATGCAAACTTCTATGTAAATAGTGAACATTGTGTATAAAGGTGTCAAACACAATGTAGTAACAAGTATCATAACAGGTAAATTTTTCTAGTGCTTCATCTTTTCTAATAATTTACTGCATTTTAAAAAAGTTAAAAATCTTGAGTTCTTCCAGGATAGGGACTACAACTTTAATTGGTGATACATCTAAAAGTGTATATATCTCCAATATCAACCACAATGGTACATGCCATGAGTGTTTACTGTATGTTCAGTGAATACATTCTAATAAATTCTGTGCTTATAAATTTAAGCAGTAGGCATAAATAACCGTAGACATATTGACTAAACTACATTGCACTTTGGGGTTAAATAAAATATGTATTTGTAAGACACAGCATAAATCCTATATATAAGCTTTTACTTTTTATTTTATCTTATTTTTTCTTTTTTCAGAACTCCTGTTTGTTTGCTTCTTTTTATGGCCAACTCAGCCTGCCCTCAGGGCAGGGCTGGTGCAGCATGTGGTGATGGGGATTGAACCATGGTCCCTGCAGCCACCTAAGCTTTCCTAAGCAGGTGCTTTAGACCACTGAGCCATCCTGCTGGGCCCCAAACTTTTACTTTTTAAAAAATATATTTAATACAGGGTCTTCAGGGTCTCACTACATAAACTGGACTCATAGTGATCCTCCTGTTTTCAGTCTTCCAAATGCTGGAATTATAGGCATGCACCACCATGCCCAGTCTCAATCACTGTCATGCTCTGGGGGAAGGTAGGAAGAGCACAATAGGATCAAACCCAGTCTCGTGTCTGCCTAAGAAGGTATTTTAATCTGCTGGGCTATCTGGCCAGCCCTTTACTTTTATTTTAACCCACAAAAGAAATCAATCATACACTCTAATCTATTAAGTACGTATGCATATACCTGGATATGTCTTTATGTCAACACACATATACAATATAGATACATCATACATATGTGTACAATGATAGTCATACATACAATACATATTTACACAATAATGAAACAAATCTTACTACATGGAACATACAATGGTTCTCCCACTGCCCTGCTTTGTGATACTAGGAATCAAAACCAGGGCCTCATGGGTGCTAGGCACGTGCTCTATCACTGAGTTATACTCTTATTCCTCTATTTCATGTTTTCAAATAAAATTTCTTTCTTTTTTTTTATTTGTTTATTTATTGCTATGGCCGGCTCAGCCTGCCCCGAGGGCAGGGCTGGCACAGCATGTGGTGCCGGGGATCAAACCGCGGTCCTTGCAACCACCCAAGCTTTCCTAAAGCAGGCGCTTCAGACCACTGAGCCATCCTGCCGGACCCCTCAAATAAAATTTCATCATGAGCATAAATCAATAGGATGATTCACTACAACTTTAAAATCTTGAAACTGAGCATTTCCCTAAAGCAATACAGGGGGGGAAAAATCTAGTATCAGAATGATTTAGAAAGATCAATTCTTGAACAGAAAATCTGAGACACCACTGAGTTATAGGATGTTACAGTATGTCCTGGGTCCTCAGTGACCTTGAAAGGCTAGGGCCAAGATATTGGCTATCCTTATAGCCCTTCTTTTTCTCTAATTTTTTGGTCTGTAAGCTTAAGTTGTTAACCTTCCAGAAGAGAAGCTCAGTGATACTATTACTCTATAACATAGGTACTTGAGCTTAACATCACTGTGGAAAGGGATCAACGATGTAATAGGAGAGTCACCTAGAGAGAAAACATTCTCTCAGGCTTTCACAGAGAGCAAACTGGTCAAGCAATGGCCATGACTCATCCAGATGGCTCACACTCACAAAATTCTACAAAATGCTGTACATGGTTTCAAGGTAAATCCTGAGGGGATTTGACTGATCTTGTCAGATACAAAAGTTACATATTTTGTTATATAGGTTTTGCTTTAACTTGGCCTTAACCATCCAGCAGAAAAGTTTAACCATGAGGCATAAAAAGTAAAGCCAGATAAATATGCTGAGCTGTAAAAGGCTCAAGTCAACAGCTTCCAACATTGCCAGTTCTGCTGATAACCCACTACTATTACGGAATATTGGACTATGCATACAACTACTTTCTCTTAGCTCAATGAGAATATTTGTACTAACAGTGTTTTAAAAAGTTATCATGTCTGCATCTTGTACTCTGGACAACTACATGCATTGTATTAATTATTGTGGCTGTCCTACTAATGTTTTTTGAAACTGTCTCATTGTTATTTCTTATTAAAAATAAAACTATTAAAAAACAAACATATGGAAAAATACTACTCAACAAATGACAAGCGATGATTCCATGTTTCAGAAATGCAAACTTGACACTGTGATATACCGCTTTCCACCTACTAGAATGACTACAAATGTAAGAGTGATAACATGAGGAAACTCAAACTGTTGTAATATTGCTGGAGGAATATAAAGTGCTACAGCTTCTTTGGAAAAGTTTGATAATTTAAAATTAAAAAGAAACTTAAATATAAATTTATAAGATGTCCAACTACTGCCTGGCAAGCATGAGGTCCTCAGTTTTATTCCTCATACCAAAAAAAAAAAAAAAAAAAAAAAAAAGATGACCACATCCAAGAGAACTAAGATTATATATCCATAGAATAACTTATTCATAGTAACATTATTTATAACAGCTACAAAGGGAAGGAATCCAAATGTTTAACAGCACATTAAATAAAAACTATTTATTTATTTATTTATTTATTTATTTATTTTTGTTGTTGTTGTTGTTTTGTGGGACTGGGGTTCAAACTCACAACCTTGTACTTGCCAGGCAGGCACTTGTGCCATGGAGCTATCTCCCCGGCCTCCAAAACTACTTTTTAAACATACAAATAATAATGGCTGAACCTCAAATGTATCATGCTAAGTCAATGAAGTCACATGGTATTACATATTGTTATGTTTCATCTGTACAAAATATCAAAAAATGACAAATCTAGAGGCAGAAAGCAGATTAATAAGCAACTGAAAAGATTACTAAAGATTAACTATGAGGAATCTTTTAAGATAAAAATGTTCTAAAATTGCACTATGATGTTTGCACAACTCTAAATTTATCAAAAGGTCAATAAACTATACCCTCACAATTTATGACTACTATAGTATGTAAATTCTACCTTAATGGAACAATTTTTTAAAAAATAAAATTATTAAAACAATTTTTTTTTATTAAAACAATTTTAAGGAATTCATCTAGTAGCATTTCCATTGGATTAACATCTTTTTTAGGTGTATCTCTCTCTCTTTTTTTTTTTTCTTGTAGTACCCGGGATTTAACTCAGGACCCTGCACTTGCCAAGCAAGCACTTATTCTATTGAGCTATCTCTCTGGCCCTAAGGCGCATCTCAATTGCCTGTGTATCAAGAACAATACTGTGGCCCATTCCTGCAAAGTTGTGTGCTGGGCTAATTACACTGCAGTCTCTGCTCCCAAATTAGCTAAGATGACTGGATCTTGGGACCGAGGCAAAGCCCTATTGTTAGTCATACCAAGAGTGCACCAATGAAAAGCAGACAGTAACTATAAAGAGGTCTCCATACTGCAAACCAAGTCTTTCTACTATAATCAACCCACAAACCTCAGCACTAAATACTCCTCCATAAAAAACAACAACAAAAAACATGAGAAGATACGGCAAAAGAGTATCTCCCCAAATTCCCAAATCCCAAAGCAGATCCATAGGACATCAACAGGAAAAACCACACAGCTGACTTGTATGAACTGATAAAGTTTTAAAAATCAACAAGATAGGGGCCAGGGAGATAGCTCAGGGACACAAGTGCCTGCCTGGCAAGTGCAAGGTCCTGAGTTCAATCCCCGGTTCTACAAAAAAAAAATAAAAATAAAAATAAATAAATAAATAAATAAATAATAAAAAAAATAAAAATCAACAAGATAATTGGCAAGCTCACAGAATATATAATTAAAAGAAAACATGCTTAAAAACAAAACAATTAGTGAGTTTGCAGAAGACATTAATAAAAAGCTAGCTGAACTCAACAAAATAATACAGAATATGAATGGCAATTTAGTGAAGAATTTGGAATTTATGAAAATATACCAAACAGAAATCCAGATTAAAAATTGTGTTCAAAGTATGAGCAACATAAGAGACTAATGTGAGGAGAAAGCATCATAACTAGAAGACAGGGCTGGTGCCACTGACCATATACTCAGAGATACCTGAAAAACAATAAGAAAATATGAAAAATGTACCAAATAGCTGTTAGACTAATCTTAAATTAATTAATTGGAATAAAAATAAAATGAAAGTAAAAATGGCATAAAAATTGTTCACAAAAATTGAAAACCTTCCAAAAACGAGGAAAGAATTTAAGGTACACATAAGTGAGGCACATGGAATCATAAATAACCATAATCAGAAAAAAAATTTTTCCATGATCCATCACAGTCAAAATCCCAGAAGTCCAAAAGTTGTTAGAGAAAAGCAACTAATAAATTTAAACTCATTAGAATTATCATATATGTCCCAACATAAAGAATAAGGGCCAGGAAAGCCTGGAGTGAAATATTTCAAGCTTTAAAAGAAAACAAATTCTAACCCCTATTGATATATCTTGTAAAACTATCTTTCAAAATTGATGAATGAAGCCTTTCTATGACAAGGAGAATTTTAAGAAATTTGTGACCATCTACTAGCACTTCAAAATCAAGAATACCCTAGAATAAAGAAAACAATACAAGAAATTTATAAGAATAAATCTACCAGGCAGGGTGAGCTGTTAAGAAGAAGGGAGGAAAAAAAAAAAAAAAAGAAGGGGAAATAAAGGTGTGGGGGTGAGCAACAGGAAAATAATGCAATGACAGGATAAATCAGTATCTTTCAGTAATAACACAATATGAATGGTTCCAATTCCCAATTAAAAGACAAAGATTGCCATAATGGATCAAAAAATAAAATGTATACAAGAAACTTTAATCCAAAAAGAAATTTACAGACTAAAAATCAAAGACAGAAAACAATATTCCATGCAAACAGGAAGTTGAAGACAAAGACAAGTACTAGCATATTTTGAGAGGAAAGTGGACTTCAAGCCAAAACTGATCAGAAGAGGCTAAAGTCACTACACATTATCTAAAGAAACAACTTACCAGGAAGAGGTAACAATCATAAATATATACGTACCAAACACCAGCATTAGATATGTGCTCTACCACTGAGCTGCATTCTCAGCTACATCAAACACCAGTGCATGTAACTTCACACACACACAAAAAAGCTACTAGACACAAAAGATCAGCTAGGGGCCTTGCAGGATGGCTCAGTGGTCTAAAGCGCCTGCTTGGGAAAGCTTGGGTGGCTTCAGGGACCGCGGTTCGATCCCTGGCACCACATGCTGCGCCAGCCCTGCCCTCAGGGCGGGCTGAGCCGGCCATAAAAATGAGTGAATAAACAAACAAAGGCTCTGAAACAGGAAAAAAAAAAAAAAAAAAAAAATCAGCTTAAAATCAACCCAATTACAGGGGTTGAGGTTAATACCCTATCACAATTAAAGCAGATCAACTAGAGAAAATATTAACAAAAACACAATCAAAGCTGAACAAACCTTTCAACAAATGCACTAAAGAGCTATGGTAATTACAATGTTCTGTCCAACAACAGAATGTACTATCTTCTCAGCACCTCACAGAACTTTCTCCAAAATATACCAAATACTATCCCATGAAGTATGCTTATATAAACACAAAAAAGTCTAAGTTAGTCCATATATGTTCAGTTCATAAAGCAATGAAGCAAAATCAGTGGCAAAAGAAATCACAGAAGTTATGCAAACACATAGGAATTAAGCATATATAAAGCAAAGTCAACTAAGCATGTATCCTGCAAAGTCAATAGGTTATGTAAGAAATTAAACAGTTTTGAGAATCAAACAGTAATGCCAGTGCAACATACCAGAACCTATGAGACACAATGAAAGTGGACCTAGAAGGAATGTTTGTAGGTATGAATTCCACATCAGAAAAATAGAGCAAGCCCCAAAGAATAACCTAATGACACACTTCGAGGTCTTAGGAAAACAAGAACAATCCAAAACCAAAATTAGGAAAAAAAACAAAAACAAAAAACAAAGTTAGGGGCTTGGGGCCGGGAGGGATAGCTCAGTGGTCTAAAGCGCCTTTTTGAGAAAGCTTGGGTAGCTGCAGGGAACACGGTTCAATCCCCAGCACCACATGCTGTGCCAGCTCTGCCCTTGGGGTGGGCTGAACCGGCCATAAAAATGAGTGAATAAACAAACAAAGGTTCTGAAACAAGAAAAAAATAAATAAGTAAAATAAAAAATTCTTTAAAAAAAAACAAAGTTAGGGGCTGGCTCAGTGGTCTAAAGCACCTGCTTAGGAAAGCTTAGGCAAACGCAGGGATTGCGGTTCGATCCCCGGCACCACATGCTGTGCCAGCCCCATCCCCAGAACAGGCTGAGCCAAGAAAATTATAAAGAAAGCCCAAATAAGCAACCTAATGATGTATGCAAATTCCTAGAAAAATGGGTTTAGTATAAAACCTAAGGTAGTATAGGACAGGAAAATTCTAAAGTTCAAAACAGAAATTAATGAAATTGAGACAAAAAAATATAAAGAATCAATAAATGGAAGAACTGGTTTCTTTAAAAGAATAAACAGAACAGACAAACACTTAGTCAACCTTACCAAAAAAAAAGGAGAGAAAGGAGATCAAAATCAGTACAATCAGAAATGAAAAAAGCAAAAAAAAAAAAAAAAAAAAAAAAAAAAAAAAAAAAAA
>PVJA010002740.1:0-23168 GCA_004027025.1 Myocastor coypus | reverse complement strand
GCAAAACTAAGCCAAGAATATATAAAAACTGAAGAACACAGTTGCTGACAATGAAATGAAAGCCATATTTAAAAAGAAAATCACCAACTAAGAAAACCCCAAGATTAATGAGTTCACTCATATATCCTACAAGAAGCTTAGGGAAGATATAATGCCAGTATTCCTCAAACTAACATGTTCACGTCAGGGCTGTAATTCACATGTCTTGCTTCTGAGAGGTTTTAACCACAGGCAGTAAAATGCATGATTTCTACTACCACTGATATGACCCACCCAAAAGAAGTCATAGGTGTACCATCAGTGACTCAGGCTGGTAGAAAATACAATGCAATGAGTGTACAAAAAAAAATCATGTATCATGATCAAGTAGATTTCATTTGAGATACAAGGATGGTTCAATATATGCAAAATGAGAAATGTAAAGAAAAAAAAAAGGAAATGTACTTATATGACATAAACAGAAACAAGGATAAAAACCATATGATCTCTCCATAGATGCAGAAAACGTCTTTGACAAAATCCTGTATCTACTGATGATAAAAACTAAAGAAAATAAACAAGGACCACATTTCAATTTAATAAAAGCCATTTATGATAAACCTAATAATAATACCACATTAAATAGGGAAAAGCCAAAAGCTTTCCTACTAAATTCAGGAAAAAGACAAGGATATCCACTATCACCATTCCTTCAAAATATCAGCTGAAGTAATTAAGCAAGAGAAAAAAAGTGGGGGAGAGGTATCAATATAGGAAAGAATTCAAATATTTTCAGATCACATGATCCTCTACAAAGAAGACCCCCTCCAATTTTCCACACTCAACTCCTAGAATAACCAAATTTAATAATGCAGCAGGATACAAAAATCAATTCACAAATATTGATAGCATTCCTCTATACCAATAATGAATTCTGAGAAAGAGATTAGGACACTACCATTCACAGTAACATAATACTTAAGAATTAACTTTACCAAGGAAATAAAAGACCTCTACAATAAAAACTATAGTACTCTGAAAAAGATTGAAGAGGATATCAGAGAAATGTACAAGAGTCTCCCAGTTCTGGGATAAGAAGAACCAATAATTGGCAAAATGACTATACTTTCAAACTGGTACCACAGATTTAATACAACCCCAATAAAAATACTAACAATGTTCCTCTACAAGCTAAAGAAAATGGAGGCCAGTCAAACAGCTCAGCAGATTAAAGTACCTGCAAGCAGGGGTTCGATTCCCAAGCCTGCTGTGCTGGTCCCGCCTGTAATCCCAGCTCTTGGGAGGCTGTGAACAGGCAGATCACTTTGAGTCTCACCTGGCAGTGAGACTCTGAACACCCTGCAGACCCTTCCCTAAAATAAAATAAATAAATAATAAAATAAAACGACCAAATTTGAGAAAATAATCGTTAAATTCACATGGAACCAGAAAAGACCTGAAATAGCAAAACCAACCCTGGACAAGAAGAGCAAAGTAGGTGGAAACAATGCTGGACTTAAGCTACAGTGATAAAAACAGGATGATACAGGCACAAAAAAGGCATATGGATCAATAAAACAATGTGCGATGCAGAAACAAGCCCAGACACATTCAGCCACCTAATCTTTGAGAACTGGACCAAAAAATATATGCCGGAGGAAAGGCAGTCTTTTCAACAAATCATGCTGGGAAAACTGGTAATCTACAGGCAAAAGGTTGAATCTAGGTCCATATTGCTTTTTATGTACTAAAGCTGTATTCAAAATGGATCAAAGAAATCTGTAACATTTGTATGTCTGTATGTTACCCTGATTTTGTCTTTGTTTCTGCTATTAGTTTTTAGTCTTCAAAATAAAATAAAATAAAATAAAATAAAATAAAATAAAATAAAATAAAATGGATCAAAGACTTAAATGTTGAAACAGACAAATTTCATCTGCTGGAAGACAAAGTACACAAAACTATTAAAAGTCATAGATATAGGCAAGACTTTCTGAACAAAGAACCCCATAAACAGAAGAATGCATAAAGTAAATGTGGTACATATAAATAATGGAGTAACTATCATAAAGAAGGATAAAACTTCAGGCCACAAAGATAGTTCAGCAGTCTAAGCGCCTGCCTAGAAAAGTGCAAGGACCCAGGTTCAGTTCCTCATACCACTTGTTGCCCTGGCCACATGAAGCTGGCCACCAAGATAGGGAGTGATGGTATATGCCTGCGATCACAGCACTGGGGAAGCTGAAACATGGGGATCACTAGGAGTCCCAGCTGTGTAGTGAGTCCCTGTATCAAATACATTATAAATAAATAAATAAATAGGATAAAGTTGAGTGACTTGTAGGAAAATACATGAGACCATAATGTTAAATAAAATCAGACATACAAACTTAAATATCATGATTTTTCCAAAATAAATAAAAACTGGAAACAAGGACATAGATCTTTTGCAATAGCAAAGGGAACCACTATACAGAGGAAGGGGGCTTAGAGGGAAGAGAAAGGAATAAAAAATAATTAAAATGTATTATATAAGCTGGGAATATAGCTCAGCAGCACAAGAACATGCCTAGCAAGCACAAGGTCCTGAGTTCAATTTCTAGTTACAAAAAAAAAGTGTTATCCACATGATAAATGTAATCATTATGTACTAAAATATGTACTAATAAAATAAAAATTAAATAATAAAAATAAAACCTAAAAACAATAAAATTATACAAGCTCCTAACCAAAAAGGTCAGTCTAGTAGGGGAGATGCACATGTAAAAGATTATTTCTGGAGAAACCTTACTATTGCTATAAGAGAAGTACCAAGTTTAAAAATGGCAGGACTCAGAAAATGCCACAGAGAAATAATAACCTATGTTTTGCAGTTTGTCTGCAAAATAAGAGGGAGAAAGGAGGCATAAAAGAAGACATTTACTTATAAATAATAGAGAACACTGGATTGGTTTTTTGTTATGGTTTCTGTCTAGCTGGCCTATTAAAGCCTCATGCAATCGCTGGGGCAGGCCTCTAGCGGTTGTGATTAGTTCATGATCCAATGCTTGGATTATGAGTGTGAGGCCTACACCAACCCTGAAGCAGACAGTCTGAATACAGTGTAAGGAGGGGTGAGGGGCCTGCAGGGGCTGCAGCTGCTGCTCCTCCCTATGCTCTTTGCTATTTTCCACTGCCATGAACTGCTGCCCTCTATTATGTGCCACTCTACCTTACTGCCAACTGAGTATGGACTGAAACCTCCACTAACTGTGAGCTAAATAAACCTTGCAAAACTTCCTTAATTTTGGTGTTGGGTATTTTGTTCCAGCAATGAGAGAAAAGTAATTTTTTAAAGACTTGGATTTTAGACTCATAAAGGATATGAAACCATGAGCAATTTCCTTAATTTTTCTTGGCTTTAGATTGCTCAAGAAGAAAGAAATGGACTACATGAAGTCTGTGCCCTGGTGTAACGTTATTCTCCATAAAGTGCAATCTAGAAATATACAAAGAATTCATATGTGGGACCATTCAAATACACTCCATTTTCATCTACAAAAGAACTTCCTAATTTTAAAAATCCAAAGGTTTTTTAATGAGTAAGATTCTTTCAAAACTTAATGACAGTAGAAATCACTAGGTTATTATTTATAAAAAGACTCAATATTTACTGTTTGTTTCCAGACACTGTGCTAAAACGTCTCACAATTTTTGCCTCATTTATCCTCCTAGTAGTCATAAGGTATTGCTAGTTCTCTAATTTTAGTATTATACATATTTATTTTTTTAATGTTATTTGGTATGGGGTCTCACTATGCAGTTCAGACTCATAGTGATCCTCCTGTTGCCTGCCTCCCCAGTGCTAGTACTACAGGCACATACTACCAGGCCCAGTCTCCATGGCCAGCTCAGTGAGCCCTAGGGGGCATGGTGGGGTGGGGTGTGTGGTACAGTATGTGATGCCAGGCATCAAACTCCAGTGTACTTAAGTGGTCACATAGTCCAATGAGCTATCACACTGGCCCCATTTTTTTTTTTTTTTTTTTTTTTTGAGATGCAGTTCTTCCTGTATAGTTCAGACAGGCCTTGAAGTTACACCAATCCTCTTGTCTCTGCCTCACAAGTGTTAGGACTACGAGTGTGTATCACCACACTTATCCAATTTTACAGAAGAAGAGTTTAATACTAATGTGATTCATTTAGCAAGTGGCAGAACTAGCACTTAAACTCAGACCATCTAACCACAAAGCCCAGACTTCACTCTAGTGATCACGAGATGTTTAAGATGGATAGTAATCTTAGCATTTAATAGTGGCAAAGAAATCTATTTCTGTAATACAACTACCGAATGAATAATAAACTAGGCCAAGGGAGAAGCTGGGAAGTATTACTAACAGGGCAGATAAGCAAGAGGGTCCATTTTGGAATATTTACTGCTTCACAAAAGACTTACTGAACTGATTTCCTGCTGGGACTCTTGAAGGTGCTGCTGAAGAGGTTCTAACTGAGCCTTTTCTGACTCTACACTCTCTTCCAATTCTGCTGTTTCTTGTTGTAGGCGGCTTAGCTCTTCCCTGGCTTTGGCCAGTTCTTCCTCATAAGTCAAGATCTGTGATTCTTGACTAGTTATTTCAGCTTTCAAAGAGGAGATCTGCAGTACAGAGACAAGATGAACGGGATTTAAACTTATTTAAATGTTATATAATACAATACATGTATTTGTTAGTTATATAATACAATACATGTATTTGACTATTTTTGCTGTCCTCAATATGTTTCTGGTAGAGAAGAGTAACTGGGGATGGGCTGGGAGGAGTTGAAGACACAGATGGCATACTTCAAAGTTTGGCAAGGTTCTGCCTTCCCAAAAGTATCCTATTTCTACGCAAGAGGGTATGGAATTTCTGGTGAACCGGACTCCATTTCTCTTACTTAGTCAACTGATGACCAGATAGACACAGAAAAACAGCAACAACAAGCAGGGAGGGAGTATTTTCATCTTATGCCAATAAAAGCAACTAAGGGACAAACATAAGTAGTAAAGAACTGGACCTTACCAACTGTGCCTCCTCGGCACATTTCTTTCTGACTTCTTTGAGTTGCTCCTCTAGCTGGGCTTTCTGCTCATCCAGTTCATCAAGAAGTTCTTGTACTTGCTGCTTCTGGGCCTGTAGCTTTTGCAGATTAACATTCTCCCTTTGAACTTCATCTTGAAGATCCTGAAATACAAGAAGATTAATGGGCTTATTTTATTTATTTATTTATTTATTTTTGTGGGTAGGGAAAGGTTAATTTTAAGTTTAACAAAGTAAAATAAAGTTTTAGTAATATACTGTGGTGGTAGACTAGTGTATCCACAGCTTTATACTCAGTCTAGTTTATTTTTTTAAAAGAGGAAAAACAAACAAAAACTGAACAACAAGGACAAAGACAAAAATAAGGCAACATAAAACCAAAGTGGGATGGCATTTAAAACAGGAATAAAAAATTAAGAATGCTTGTTGTACTACACATTTATACCATCAAATTTGTTGCTCGGATTGCACACAGTCTTTACATATAGATCTCTTCCTTAGATTCCAGATTCAGATATTTATTTTGCTTACTTAAATCTGTATTTTGGGGGCCCGGCAGGATGGCTCAGTGATCTAAAGTGCCTGCTTAGGACAGTTTGGGCAGCTTCAGGGACCGCGGTTCAATCTCTGGCACCACATGCTGCACCAGCCCTATCCTCAGGGCAGGCTGAGCCAACCATAAAAATAAAAATAACCAAACAAACAAAAGTTCTGAAACAAGAAAAAATATAAAATAAAAATTAAAAAAAATCTGTACTTGGCATCTGATGCATTTTTATAACATATCAAAAATAGAACTTGTATGGCCAGGCATGATGGCACATGCCTGTAATCCCAGCACTTGAGAGGATGAAGCAGGAGTATTGGTGCGAGTCTGAGACCAGCCTGGGCTACAAAAGTGAGCTCAAGGCCAGCCTGAATTGCATAGCAAGACCCTGTCTCAAAAGGACAAAAAAAAAAGAAAGAAAGAAAAAAAGAACTTGTAGCCTTTGCCTCTAAATCTGCCTTAACTTCAGTTTTCCCTTTCCTTTTCCCTCAATTTTCCTCCAGCCAAAAAAACAACATCTTCTTTGATTCCCTATTTCTCCACATTTTATCTTCAACCTGTTGGCAAATGCTGTTGTCACTTCTTCAAATGAGATTCAGAAATGAACCATTAATTTTTCCAGTGTTGGTGAAAGTCACTCTCATCTTTCATGCACCACCACATCCAGCCTGAGACATAATTTAAGTAACAAAAAGTTTGTCCATTTTAAATATGCAAATAAGTTTAATGAATTTGTACACTTGTACAACTATCATCAGAATTGGGTTTTTAAATATTTCTATCAACACCAAGTATTTTCTCATGATCTTTTGCAATCAAACCCTATTCTCATCTCATGTCCTAAGCAACTCACAATGTTTTTGTTGGTATTTTGTAATAATTTCACCTGTAATCATATAACATGAAATCTCTATATCTGGCTTTTTACACATATTGTGACATATCAGAGTTTCACACATGTTGCTGCCTGTAAAAGGTACTTTGCCCATTTGGTCCTTTTCACTGATTAATAGTGTTCTATCATATGGTAGAACAATTAATACAGACATTTCGACTCTTCCTAGTTTTTTGAATAATAAGAGTATATAATTTATTTGTTTACAGTCTCTCTCCAACTAGAATGTAATCATGAGTCCAGGCAAATTTCTCAGCCATATTCACTGCTGTATTCTCAGTACTTAGTATACAGATTATAAAAGGAAATTTCAAGCCAATCCAGTTTTTCTAAGTTTCCTTCTTCCCCTTAATCATGAACTACTTAAGCAAAATGAATAACAAAGGGCTGGGAAGGAGACAAACAAACTTTTTGGCCTTACAAAAGCTATTTACATTTACTGCAAGGGAGGAACAGAAGTAAATAGCCTGGGAAAAGCAGCTAAGAGACTATTTTAAGACTTTTTTTTTTTTAATCGCTGGCTCAGCTTACCCTGGGGGTGGGGCTGGTGCAGCATGTGGCGTGCCAGGGATCGAACCACGATCCTTACAGTTGCCTTAGCTTGCCTAAGAGGCACTTTAGACCACTGAGCCATCTCACCAGCCCCATTTTAAGCCTTAAAACATACTAATTTAAAGCCACACCCATACCTCTATCTATTTATGAATCAGTTACCAGCAACAAATTAAAAGAAGAACTCCTTAGATACATTTGGACATAGCTGAGTGCCCAACAGCTTTTACAGAATTCATTTTCTCTGCCTCATAGGTCAGGTCACAAACATCTAAGAAAACTCAAGGGTCCTGAACAGGCTGGAAAATTAAGGAATAAACATAAGGCCAGGTCCCAGATCACGGATGCTTAAAAATGTCTTAAGGAATATAACAAATGCTTCTCAAAACACAAGTTACAAACATTTCAACAGTTGGAAGACCACTTGATCTTCATTATCCTCAGGGAAATCTGCTTAGAGGGGAGAATGTTTTGGCAAATGAATAAAATTTGAAACAGTTATGTTGCCCTCAATGTCTCCAACCATAAGTCATCAGAAAGAATGGGAAACAAAATTATTTTGCTAAAACAACAGTCAAGACAAAGATGCTGAAGATAGTGGAGAAGTATCCGTTGAAGAACAAAACTGCATCAGCAGGGCCTCCTCTCTGTGCCCAGGCTGCTGTTTGCAGCACCTGCACCTGTGAGGTGATGATGTCTGTGGAGACATCTCCTACATGAGCAGTGATGGTAAACAAAGACATTGCAGCTGAAAAAGGCTGAATGCAGATAATTGGTAACTTGGTAAGAGTAAAGCCTTCCTGGGCCATGGTGAAAGCTCAGTTGCTTAAGCATTTGCCTGGCAAACGTCCTCAGTTCAACCTCTGGTACAGAAAAAAAAAAAAAAAAGGTGCTTTAAGGGCTAAGGAGATAGCTCAGTGGACTAAGTGCATACTTTGGCAAGCCCAGGGACCAGGGTTTGATCCCCAATGCAGCATATCACATCGGCCCTGTCCCCAGGTTGTGCTGAGCCAGCAAACAAGTCTGGTCATGGGGGCGCATGCCTGTAATCCCAGCACTGGGGAGGCTGAAGACAGGAGGATCACTATAAGACCAAGCTGTGTAGTGAGACCTTGTATCGTATACATAAAGGGGGGGGGTGGGGAGAGAAGAGTAAAGCTTTCCCTATTTTTTTGCTTTTTTAGAATTGAAGCGTATGGTCTAATTTCTACGATGATCTTGTATTTTTAAAGCATTTGGAAATCACAGTGATCATAAAATGCTAAGTTAAAAAATTATTACATATGGTAAGGAAAAGAGCTTAAGATTGAGATGAAAGCTGGCCATGGTGTGCAGAGCTGTAAACCCAGTACTTCAAAGGCTGAGGCCAGAATCACTGTGAGTTGAAGGGAAGCCCAAGCTACATAATTAATATCAAGACCCTGTCCCAAACAAAACAAAACCAACAATAATAACAAAAAGAATTGAGAGAATTATCTGACCTTTTGTGATATATTTAACAATACAGTGTTTCCAGCTGGGGAGATAGCTCATCGGTAAAAGCACCTGTGCAGCAAGCACAAGATCCTGAGTTTGAGCCCAGGTAGCCACACAAATAAAACAAAACAAAAAACCTCCGCATATTCAATGGAGTATTCTTCAGCTATAAAATGGATGAATTTGAGTCTTTTGTCGGTAATTGGGTGTAACTAGAGAAGAAAACCAGACCTCCACGTCCAAATATCACATTATCTCCTTAGTGTGAAAAGCTGAAAGAAAAATGGAATCTGAAGGGTACAACAGATACTGGGAAAAGGGACTGAACTTACTCAAAAGAAAAGAGTTACTGAATTGAGGAGAAGGTGGGGGAGGGGGGGTAACAGCAGGGTGGTTTGGACAACTGTACTGTACATTTCTGCTGGTCTATGGGAAGAAGCAGTTAATGCTTTAATTTGTTTTATCCTCTGTTTTTCAACTGATTTTCCTTTTTGACTTAATTTCTTATATTTTTTGTTCCAATTTTACATGCATATATGTAGTAATATGAATGACTGGTTGGAAGATAACCCTGTATTATAACAATATTGTGAAATTCATAATACCTTGTTAAGTAAAATACCATGTCACTTGTAATTTTTATTTTAATTCTAATTTATACTTGCTTTAAAAAATGAAAAAACAGATTAGACCCAGCAACCAGGCCTGGCACACAAGTGGAACTGCCCTGGGCATGCAGGAAATTCATTCAACCGAGCAACCAGGCCCTGCATGTGAGTGGAACTTCTTCCATTAGACAGGCTCGGTGTATAAAACTGTGGCAGAACTCCCTGCAGAGAGGTTAGAGACAGGACCTAACTAGCTGATCTAGGAACACAACATCTTGCCAGAGTGGCACAGCAGGTTCACGTCCAAGGGCTGCAGCAGGAAGAAGTGGAACACAGCAGCCAGACCCAAGCCACACCCACCTAGACAAGTCTTAACTTGGTAAATCCACATTTGGTGCTAAGGTAAGAACTCTACCAAAGCTCTATACTAAAGGTCAAAAGGCAGGGCTATCCAAAATGACAAAGAGAAGGAGCAAAATGCACTGTCAGGCCCCAAGACTACCCAGAACAAATGCAAGAGACAATAGTATAGAAGGAATTGGAAATCACACACCTGAAATCTCTGAAATAATAGCATCCAAAGTAAACAAACAACTGCAGAAAGGTGTAGAGGAAATCAGACCAGAAATAATTTCTGAAGTAAAAAAAAAAAAAAAAAAAAGAAATGGTAATTATAATGAAAGTACTAAGTGCTTCTAAAGAAGACACTGATAAAAACAGAGGTGAATAGAAAAATAATGGAATTCTTGAATGAGCAATATAAGAAAGTAATAGAACGCATGAAGCAGAGTCAAAGTGCTATACAGGATATTACAACCTCAATCGTTTTAATTTGAATGAAAGTGAAACCATTTGAATGAAGTGGAAAACAGACTTTCAGACCTTAAAGACATCACTGCAGCTACTGAAAAGGTAAGAAAACGTATCTTAAAAACAACTAGGGGGCCCAGCGGGATGGCTCAGTGGTCTAAAGCGCCTGCTTGGGAAAGCTTGGGCGGCTTCAGGGACCGCGGTTCGATCCCCGGCACCACATGTTGTGCCAGCCCTGCCCTCGGAGTGGGCTGAGCCGGCCATAAAAATGAGTGAATAAACAAATAAAGGTTATGAAACAAGAAAAAAAAAATTAAAAAAAAACAACTAGGACGCAGGAAAAAAATAGTTCAACATCTGCAAAACGATGCAAAGATGAACAACATAAGACTAATAGGTATTAATGAGAAAAGAGTCAATAAAAATGATATAAAAATATGGACAGAATATCAGAAAACTTCCCAAATATGGGGAAACAATTTGACATTAAGGTAACTGAAGCATATAGAACTCCCAATAACATCAACCTAATTAAAACCATACCCAGACATATAATAACCAAGATCCCAGAAATTCAGCACACGAACAGTATACTAAAAATTAGCCACTAGAGACCGGGTGTGGTGGTGCACACATGTAATCCCAGCACTTGGGCAGCTGAGGCAGGAGGATCAGTGTGAGTTCAAGACTAGCATGGGTTACAAAAGTGAGCCCAAGGCCAGCCTGAACTGCATAAAGAGACCCTGTCTCAAAAAGCTAAAAAAAAAAAAAGAAAAAAGAAAAGAAAAAAGCCACTAGGGAAAAGAAACTGATCACATTTAAAGGAAAACCCATCAGAATGGCAGATTCCTCTTTACAAACCATCAAGTCAAGAAGAGCATGGAGCTCTTCCAAGTCTTGCAAGAAAACAATTTCAACCCAGACTGATATACCCTGCAAAACTCTCTTTCAAGTTCAATGGAGAAGTAAAATACTTCCATGACAAAGAACAACTAAAGAATTTCATGATGACAAAGCCAACCCTACACAGTTTACTAACAGATATTCTAGAGCAGCGGTTTTCAACCTATGGGTCACAGACCCAGGGGGGGTCAAATAACTAAAACAAAGGGGTTGCCTAAAGTCATTGGAAAATACATATTTAAACCCATGCTATGCCATGGTAAAATGTTATTTATTGGAATTGGTAATTTGAAGTAGCCACCAAAATTATTTTTTGGTTTGGGATCACCGCAACATGAGGAACTGTAATGCAGGGTCATGGCATTAGAAAGGTTGAGAACCACTGTTCTAGAGAGAGATCAAAATGTCCACAACTCCATGAAAGAGAATGGAAAGAACCCACCAAATAGGACAAACAATTAAACACAGGAGAAAGGTATACAACAGCAGTCTTTCCACTATTGTTTTGCATACAGCAGTAAAGTATTTCCATCAGCATATTCTACAAATGGAATTCTCCTTCATACTATGGGTCATGATTCTGTCTGGGTTTACAGGGTGGATAACAAGGAAATAGCAGTGGTTCAGTCTCACAAGTGACATCTGGCCACTAGTAAGTATCATGGATGCTGTCCATGTACACAATACACTAGAACTCTGCAATATCCTATCCCCAAACTGCTAGAAGTTCTGGTCATACATTTGCCATTCCAGTATTTATGTTATGTTTTATTCTAAGTAATCTTACTACCATGGAAACTTTCTTAGTTGATATTTCCATATACATTAACCTATTCAAATACTTATGTGAGTACTCTGAATTGATTACAGATTTATACATAAGATGCACAACATTCTGGCCTCTAAGTTGGACTCATGATTTGATTTGAATTTTAGAATACTGTTTTGAAATATTTAATTTAATTTTTAATCAGTATTTAATTAACTTGCTGAATGTTGTTTATAATTTCTGTTTTATGCTTCATACTGTATCTTTGACTTACAACTTACTTATAAGACATGGTATGATATTTTCTCCTAGTATTAGAAATTTTAAAAAGAAAAGGAAAAACAATATGTATACACAAGAGTTAGGATATATAGCTACCTTCTCTTCATTGAGAATAAACATTTGTACTAATATTGTTTACACAAGATATCAAGTCTTAGCCGGGCGTGGTGGCTCACGCCTGTAATCCCAGCACTCCGGAGGCTGAGGTAGGAGGATTGGTGCGAGTTCAAGACCAGCCTGGGCTACAAAAGTGAGCTCAAGGTCAGCCTCAACCACATAGTAAAACCCTGTCTCAAAAAGACCAAAAAAAAGATATCAAGTCTGCATCTTGTCCTCTGAATAACATCTATGAAAACAATATGCATTGTACTTATTATTGTAACCATCCAACAAACTTGCTTTGAAACTGTTTCATTGCTATTTTAATCTTTTTTCTCATTAAAATGAATTTAAAAATATATTAAAAAAAATAAAAAAGCAAAAATGATACAGTATTTCTGATTTGTTTCCAGAACACATAAATTAATATTTCAAATTATATTCAAGGTTATGGAAAAGTAAAAAAAATATAAGGGAGACCTTGAGAAATAGATAAATAGAAGCAGATAAAAGCAGTGTCATTATTATGATGATTATAAAACACTGCCTCCAACAGGATGTAATTTTCATATACTTTGATAATCAGGGTTCTCATCTGAACCACAGAAAACCATCTGAATGAAGTTTCCCATCTCTCATAGAAATGGTACATTCTTAGTACCATTGTAGATGCATGCACAGGAAAAGTTAAGTGGTTACATACAAAGGAATTAGGGCTTAACTACAGAAAACATAGGATTAGAAAACAGCATGATAATAGTTGTACGATCAGAAAACAGCATGATAATAGTTGTATTATGAAGATTTGGGCAGAGATCTCAAAACATTGCGAAACTGAAAAAATTTCAAAAAACACTATCTTTATTATAATAGTACCATGGATCATGAGCTGAACCATATCTTGTCCAATTTAGTTTGCAACCAGCATAGCAGAAAGGATTAAATACATGAAGTACCACTGTACATACTATTCAAATGTTCCAATAATTATTGATGAGTATAAGAAGCTAAAGGGTAGGGGAAAAAAAACCTTATCAGTCTGTGAATTGTTGTACAAATTACACAAGATGGCACCATCATCATAACAGTTACTATGTCAAATGGCCTCTACAAATGTACTAGTTTAGGTTTTTTATATCAATTTAAATTATTTATAATTCATTTAAGAAACCTATGAAGGAGGTACTAACATCACATTCTATAGTGAGAAAAAGCATTGATGGTATCTTAAATAAAAATAATAAAGCACTGATGGCATCTTAATTACTTTTGTCATTGCTGAAATATTCAATACTTAAAGTAAAAGAACTAAAGTTTATTTTGGCTCTGTAAAGGTCTCAGTGCATAACTGACTGGCTCCAAAGCCAGGTGGCATGGCAGAGGGACCTTACAGAGGAAAAACAGTCCATGGCAAAACAAGGCAGGCAGAAGGCAGCCATCAGTGAAATAGCAAGCAACAAGTAATCCTAGTAGCCTTTATTCTGTCCCATATATTCTAGCCAGGCTACCTGTAGCACTCACACCCAGGGAAAGCCTTCCTATTATTTACTCTCAAAACTACACCAAATCAATCAGTGGACTAATTGAGCAATCACACCCTTGATCCCAGCATCACACTTTTTTTCAACCAGCTAACTCTATTTATTTGATTTAATTAATTTATTCATTTTTGTATTTTAGGGAGGGGTCCCTAGGGTGTTCAGGGTCTTCCTACTAGATTGGACTCATCGTGACCCACCTGTTTATAGCTTTCCAAGAGCTAGGATTACAGGACCACGCCACCATGCCCAGTCTGACCCAGCTAACTCTAAAAAGCCCCATCTATAACCACATGAGGCTTTGAGAGCTAGGCACAAGCCATAATAGATGGAAGAGTTATTATTAGCAACCTATGCATTCAAACCAGGTCCCTGACTGCACAGTCTGAGTTTTTAAGCATCATCCTACATACTATCTGCAGATGAAATGCATCACACATACGTATGACACTACTTTCAAAATATACACAGATGATTGTGTTCAACAAGCACACTGATAATACTTTCATAAATTGCTGTTTTTCTTTTTTATCAGCTTAGCAGCCAAAAAATATATGCTCTTTTGTTTTAAAAAATTCACTTAGAAATGCCAACACAATAGAAAACTGTCATCATCATTTTAATGGTGAACTCTAGTATTGTCATTAATTTTATGGCATGCCTAAATGTATTTTATGTCTAACTTTTTAATCTTGCCTATACTATTAACTGATCTGTATCTGAATATGAATATATCTTTCGACATGCACACAGCTCCGGCCTTCATTTGTAAATAGATACAATGGTTTAGATTTGTTACATTTATCTTTAATGTTCTCTCTCCACTTGTGCACATGTTATAAGGTCTTTAAAAAAATCTCTCTTTTAAGCTGTTCATAAAATTATTCTAATCTTTATATTCCCTGTGTTGATTTATAACTGACATTTTTTTCTACTGAAAACATCCAACTTTATTTTTAAAAGAACATTTCATTGTAAAGGTCTCTTCAATCATTGTTTTTTTATTTTATTTATTTATTTTTTTGGTGGGACTGGGGTTCAAACTCACGACCTTGCACTTGCCAGGCAGGCACTTGTGCCACGGAGCTATCTCCCCAGCCCCAATCATTGTTATTTTTAAAATATAGAATTTTTACAAAATTTTTCTTCTATTATCTTTTCCTCATATCCTTCTATGACTCAACCTCATAAGCCCTCTTCTTTGACCACTAGACAATGTAGTTTAATGACCTTGTGCCTTTCCCTAAGTCATTTCCTCTGTTCTCAATGTTCTTACAAACTGTTACTGTCTACAAAGTCCTTATTCATTCTTTAAGCCCAGCGAATGAAATAGTCTCTGATCTACTATAGCCCTCCTATACATGTGCTCTTGTGGGAGACTGTTCCTACATTCTGTTGTCATGTTAGCACTCTATACGCTGGTTAACTCTAACTTATAAACTGCTACCAGGGCAAAGCCCATGTTTCCTTTTTGATTTTCACAGACCTAATATAATTTGTACCATTTTCTATTAATGAAGACATGATTGTAACTATCGTTGCATTTTAGTATTTGACAGGAACTAAGAGGAAATATGCCTCAGACTACTAGAAAAGATGAACATTCTTTTAACATGAATGTGAAAGATTACTTCTGTATTTAAAGACTTAAATGTTAACACTAGATTCAAACTGACTTATGATAATTTTTAAAATCTAAAATATGTATTTCTGGGGCAGGGAAGATAGCTCTGTGGCACAAGCACCTGCCTGGCAAGTATAAGGTCATCAGTTTGAACCCTAATCCTGCAAAAAATTTTAAAAAATTTTAAAAAAAATACGTACTTCTATATTTTAGTATTTTTATAGTCTATAGACTAAGGCATTCTGACATTTAATTTATAATTTTATGGAAATGATCTTTGCTATGTCACTGTAGCATACATATTTTCTTGTGCTTTTAAATTTGTGTTTTTTATTTATACAATTAAAAATAAATAAATAAACAACAAAAAATAAATTTGTGTTTTTTACATTATATCAAATGCTCCTCTTACCTTCAGGAAGGCACAAAAGTAGTTTTACTTAACAGTACAGTTCTCCCTTGGTATCTGGTATGTGAGAGTGGACTGTTGAGTGCCGAGTGGATACTGAAATCTATAAATGATCAAGTCCATAATATAAATGACACTGTATTATATAATGTAAGTACACCCTCTTGTAAACTTTAGTCTCTAAATTACGTAGAAAATCTAATTTGGTTATGTCTCATTTTATTGCATTGTGCCTTATTAAATTTCACAAACAGGGGCCCGGCGGGATGGCTCAGTGGTCTAAAGCACCTGTTTGGAGAAGCTTGGGCAGCTTCAGGGACCATGGTTTGATCCCCGGCACCACATGCTGCGCCAGCCCTGCCCTCCGGGTGGGCTGAGCCAGCCAAGAAAATGAGTGAATAAACAAACAAGGGTTCTGAAATAAGAAAAAAAATAATAATAAATAAAATTAAAAAAAAAATAAAAAATAAATAAATTTCACAAACATGCAAACTTTTTTTGTTTTTCAAAGTGAAAGCTTATGAAAACTATGACTCTGGCAAGTCCATTTATATAATTTCTCTAATGATATGTTTTCATTTTGTGTTTATCACATTTTGGTAATTTCTCACAATATTCCACTTTTTCATTATTGGACCCAGCATAATAATCTGTGATCACTGACCTCTTACATTACAATTGTAACTTTGAGGGGTGCCATGAATTATGCCCATATAAGATGGCAAATAAGTGCTTTATGTGTCTTCATCACTCTACCAACCAGCTATTCCCACATATTTATTTCTTGCCCCCATTGAGGCTTATTTCCTCAGATACAATATTGGAATTAGGCCAGTGAAGGCCTCTAGGTGCTTAAATGACAAGATGAGGTCCATCTCTCAACTTAAATCAGAAGAGGCCAATACTACCTACTTCTCAGAAGGACTCGTTTCAAAGTATTACCAGTCAATGACCATGATTGGGACACCCAAGAGAACTAATGAAGATGCATAAAATTAATGTTATTTTAATACTTGTCAACACAATATCCATTATACAGCATACAGTTCAATGGATAATATAAACTTCCAGTTTATAATATTTACGAAAGATTTTTCAGCCTGGCATGTTGTGCACGCCTGCAATTCCAGCATTCTGGAAACTGAGGCAGGATGAGTTTGGGGCCATCTTCAGTTACACAGTAAGTCCAAAGTTAGACTGACCTCCACAGTCTCAAAACAAAAACCATATATATATATGTGTGTGTGTGTGTGTGTACAGTGTGTATATATATATATATACATACATATGAGACATTATATAAGGCTTTACTTAACCACCATACATAGTGATTTCTTTTGCTGGATATGGGTAAAATAAGCTGAAAACTCAGAAAAGAATCATTCTAGATTCCATGAAGAACATTCCTGATCTATGAGAAGTATCAGCATTAACAGGAATTTAAAGAAGCAGATTCCAACCCTCACAGATGACTTTAAGGGGTTCAAGATTTCAGTGGAGGAAGTAACTGCTGGTGTGGTGGAAACAGCTAGAGCTAAAATTAGAAGTAGAGCTTCAAGATGTGACTGAATTGCTGCAATCTCACGATTAAACTAGTGAAGGGTTTCTTCTTTTGGACAAGCAAAAAAGTGATTTGGTTTTTTTTTTTTTTTTTGTTTTTGACAGAACCTATTCTTCGTGAAGACAAAGAATATTGTTGGAACGACAATAAAGGATTTAGAATATTATATAAACTGTGGAGGGGAACAGAAGGGACAGAATAAAAAAGAATATAAGAAAAAAATGGCAACTAAGCTTTTGTAAATAAGGAGGGTAGAGGATAGGGAAAAAGGTAAAAATCAAGACAGACTCTGTACAGGTGCAGATCAGATGGTTTTTGTCCTTGACTCTGTTGATATCAGACCCTCAAAATTAAAGTCCCAATCTAAAAATGGGGATCTTCTCAGATGAAGAAGTACAAATGGCAAATAAATATATGAAAAAAAAATGTTCACTATCACTGGTAATTTAGTAAATGCAAATTAAAAATAATACTGAGATTCCAGCTCACCCCACAAAGAATGACTATCATCAAGAAATCAACCAATTAACAAATGCTGGCAGGGATGTGGGGGAAAAGGAATCCTGCACTGTTGGTGAGAGTGCATAATGGTACAACCACTGTGGAGATTCCGCGAAAAATCAGGACTAGAGGTTCCATTCAAACCAGCTATGTCTTTTCTCAGTATCCTCTCAAGTAAATTAAAGACATCATACCATGGCAAACTATGCACACATGTTTACAGTGGCACAGTTTGTAATAGGGGAATCTTGAAAACAGCCCAAATGCCCATCAACTGGTAAACAGATTTTTAAAAGTTTTTTTCTATACAACAGAGTACTACTATGCCATAAAGAAGGATACACTTGAAGCACTTCTGAGGTAAATGGATGCACCTTAAGATCATACTCTTAAGTAAAATAATTGGACATATGTATAAATATTGTACTGTATCACTGGTGTGAGAAACCAAAAATGTAAATAAGGACCAAAATGTGCAAAAGGTAATGTGAAATAGAAAGAAAATGTCCAAATGGGGAGGGAAACAAGGAGGTAGGAGAGGAGAAGAATAGAAGAGTTTAAGAAAAGAAAACAATAACAATGAAAAGAAGGCCTTTATAAATGGGGAAGCAAAAAGGAGTTTTAAAATGGGTAGGGGAATGCAAGGGAAAAAAGAAACTATCATATACAGATACAAATTTTCCATGATGAATGTGATCATTGTGTGTATTTGATTGGAAAAAATAAATTTACTGGGGCAGGCCAGATAGCTCAGCAGATTAAAGCAGACTCAAGGGACAGAGATTTGACCCGGGGTGCGCTGAGACAGCAATACTGGGTGTGGTGGCCAGTATCTGAGAGCCTGAAAAACAGGAAGGATTGCTACAAGTCAATCTGTGTGGTAAGACCCTGCAGGCCCTGTACTAAATACATAAAAAATACAATACAATAAAATAAATTTACTGTGAACCTGTAGTTCTTTTATAGTTAGAAAAAGACAAATGCAGCTATCACACCACTATGTTTTCACACCAATGCAACAGGATTCCAAAGACTAAGCACCTGCTTAAGCAAGCTCAGGGATCAGGGTTCAATCCCTGGCACCACACACTGTGCCATCCCCACCCGTGGGGAGTGCTGAGTCAGCTATCAAGTCCGGATGTGGTGGTGCATGCCTGTAATTCCGGTAATGGGAAGGCTGAAAACAGGATTACTTACTATGAGTCTGAGCTGTGTAGTAAGACCCTGTACCAAATACATAAACTAAGAAAACATAGTAATACATATTCCAAAGACTGACTTATTAAAAAATGATCAGTAATAAGATTAATGTTGATTTCTTTCAATAAACTGCTATCTCAAAAAGTGTATTTTTGGTGAGTCACATAAACATAACCTTAGAAGACTGATTTACATAAGAGGAAAGAGAACAAACCAATGTAATATTCATTTTTTGCCCTATGCCTTACAAAGAGCAAACACATTTCACTCCAATTTCCTTTTTTCATTTCTTAACTACAGTAAAAATTCACATAGTGATACAAAGGTATAGGCTTGAAGGATATTACTAAGAAAATACTTCACAGTAAGGAAATGCTTCTAAGTATGAAACAAAGACCCCCATAACATTCTAGCACAAATTGACACACCAAAAGATCTTCATGGTGAGTAAGCAGATTTAAATTAAACTGCACAAAGTCAAAATGAACAATCGCAAATGTGTATGCTAGCAGAACTAAAAATTAAACTTAAATGCAAATTTACTTATACGGTTACCTTCTGATTGCAATGTAACTTCCATATCATTGTCAGTACTGAGATGTACTCAAATTGCTGAAAATACTTCGGTATCTTAGTCTGGTACAAATTTATCTTGAGAGTAAATAAAAGCAACAGATGTGTGTCTCTGCCTTGCCTCACACTTTTCACCCCTATACCCAGAATGTAGAAAGATATCAGGTGACCTCAGCACTTTCATGCCGCCCCTAGGGCAACTGAAACTACTTGCAGAGATACCTTCCCTACTTTTGCTCTATTTCCTGTGATCATGCTCTATTTGCCTCTGTTATGGACAGAAAAAAAAAAAAAAGGATAACAGCATTTACAGCACCAGAAGGATGAAGTGGATAATATAACTAGTGCAATATAGCTCCAAACTCTTTTAGAAAAACACCAAAGGAAGCCACATCCAAGATATTCCATCCAGGAATGAAATGATACTTAAGTTGGGATACCTTGAATTTAAAAAAAAATTTAAGAAAAATGAAGCTTTTCTACAAGTCATTCAAATTGTTGAAAATGACATTAAAATGGTAGTTTATCTTAGTAATGCAAGTCAGATGTACAGTTGAATAAGCAACTTTGAATCCAATCAATGAAATTTAGTAATATGAATATGCTTGTGTCTCATATAAAAGGAAAAATCTAAAGGGCATTAATTTATGAATAAGAGACTTTTTTAAAAAGCAAATATAAAGATGGGTACTTACAACAGTATGTTTATGCTCAGAGAATTATTAAAGAGAATAAAAGAACCTGCCATATTCCCAGGTATGGCATGGCACGTGTTGCCGGGACAGAATCCTGGTACCTGCACTGCCTAAGCAAGTGCTTTAGTCTGACTTTATTTCTTAATTATATGCTATCTAATGTGCTCTAAAGAAAATTATTTCGAAAAAAATAAAATCATTTCTAGGAAACATATGCCAAGCTCAAGTATCTAATTTTATTTCCAGATAAAATTAAACTATTCTTGTCCCAGATGGGGAGATAAAAAAACAAACTGAATTAAAATTTAAAAACCATAGTGAATTACCCTGAGTTACTTACTGACTCTGATGACGCTTCAAGTTTCTTTTGCATGAGGTTAATTTGAACAATATAGAAAAGTTTGACCAATGATACCCAACATGCTACCATTCTTTTCTTTCTCTGGTTTCTGGATGTGTCTTTCCTATTTTTAATTTCAAGTACAAAACCAAAGTCTACTCATTTTTATTGTCAACACTCTTTAAACATACTTCCACCCAATAAATATTATCAAATACAGTGAAGAAGGTATGTGTCTTGGTTACTTTCTCATTATTGAGACAAAATATCTGACATCCCAATTTAAAGGAGGAAAGATTTGACTCAGTTTGTACAGGTTTCAATAAGGTAGGGAGGAGGCATGGCACAGCAGCATTCCAGAGGAGAAACAGTTAACATCGGGCAGAAGGCAGCAAGAAGCAAGGGATTTGCAACAGACAGAGCACCTCTTTCTGTCCCTTATACACTATCTAGGCTACCCACCCTTAGAGCAGGTAGCACTCAGTCCCAGAGTAGGGCAGCCTTAATCCTACCATTGCAACATGAGTCAATTCCAGCATTCCATCCTTAATCCCAGTATCACAAACCCTAGATCCAGCCATCTCCAAAAAGCGCCATCTGCCTTTTGCTTTCAGACCATCACCATCATGGGTCGCATGCATGCTCCTGGGAAGGGCCTGTCCCAGTCTGCTCTGCCATACCACCGCAGCGTCCCCACCTGGCTAAAGCTGACGTCTGACGACGTGAAGGAGCAGATTTACAAACTGGCCAAGAAGGGCTTGACTCCCTCACAAATCGGTGTGATCCTGAGAGATTCTCACGGTGTCGCACAAGTACGTTTTGTAACAGGTAATAAGATCTTGAGAATCCTTAAGTCTAAAGGACTTGCTCCTGATCTCCCTAAGGATCTCTACCACTTAATTAAGAAAGCAGTTGCTGTTTGAAAGCATCTTGAGAGGGACAGAAAGGATAAGGATGCCAAGTTCCGCCTGATCCTCATTGAGAGCCGGATTCATCGATTGGCTCGATACTATAAGACCAAGCGGGTCCTCCCACCCAACTGGAAATATGAGTCATCCACAACCTCCACCCTGGTGGCATAAATTTATGTACTCAAGCAAGTAATAAAATCATGACTTAACTAAAAATATGTTTTCTATTTCTTTCTCCTAAAGGGGGAAAAAAAATAAAACTAGTACCCACCAGTGAAAAAAAAAAAAACAAAAAGCCCCATCTATGACCACATGAGGCTTGTGGAGGGAGAGGGAGAAACATCTAGAAACAAGTCATAACAGTATGACACAAGGCACAATGTCTAAGCACAAAGTGATCATAATGTTAAGTGAGAGATGACTTGAATCAATATACATAGAGACCAAACTAGCTCTGTAAATTCCTAGCATGCCTCTGGGAATTCCAAAGAAACATGGATTCAAAAGTTTGAGAAGTGGTGGGATTTGAGCTGGCCCTTAAGGCCTGGGTGAAGTTCATATAAGCAAGCAGGAAGGGAACATTCCAGATTGCAGCAACAAAACATACAAGCAGGAATAAGAATGAAAAGGTAAGTTGTATGGTACACAGTTCAAAGTAAGACAATAAAAAAGGGGTAGTAAGAGCTTATAATTCATCAGTTTTTCTACCTCTAATATATCCATGAGGCGTGACATCCACAGTAGCAATAGGTAGCAGAAAAGATTTTCCCAAGTTAGAGCCATGACACTAAAATTTGTTTAGGAAGAAAGGCAAGAAAGAACAGAGTAAGCACTTAAAATGTGACTAAATTTTTACATGTTAGGGGATAAAGATGGCAGCAATGAGATGGAAAAACACTGATAAAATAGCTAAATTTAAAAATTAATCCCATTATTTTTAATGTGGTGAAACTCATTTTAAATATACTGACTTTGAAATTATAAACTAGTTAACTGATATAAGGGAATGGCCCTCACCGGAACAAAGTTTAATAAATATAGGGAAGTCCTCAGCATAGAACAATATTAAGGGAGTATGGAATAGGAAAGGACACACACACACCCCAGTCAGGTGTGGTGGCACACATCTGTAATTCTTGCACTTGGGAAGCTAATGTATGTGGATCGCTGTGTATTCAAGGCCAACCTGCAATATGTAGCAAGACCTTGTCTCAAAAACACCAAAAAACAAAACCAAAAACAAAAAATCCTGACGAACTCATTACTAGATCATGACATAAGGCCAGCCTGGGCTTCATGAACAGGTTCAAAGCCAGCCTACACTACATAGCAGGAGATATATTTTTAAAAAAAGCAAATACACGCTGACATACACACACACAATACTCAGGTAATAGTAGATGTAGAAGAGAATAGCACTAGAAAGCAGTAGAACACAGTATGATAAACATATCTAGTCTTAAACCTTGCTGGCCACAGGGAAAATAAATTAAAGACCAGAGAAATGGTTAAAGAGCAGATTGTGCAGGGTTGGTAAAAGACAAAAAAGCTCTTCCTCCCTGGCTGTCTGAGCAGCTGTTGCCATCATGAACGACACAGTAACTATCCGAACGCGGAAGTTTATGACTAACCGACTTCTACAGAGGAAACAAATGGTCATTGATGTCCTTCATCCAGGGAAAGCAACAGTACCTAAGACAGAGATTCGGGAAAAACTGGCCAAGATGTACAAGACCACACCAGATGTCATTTTTGTGTTTGGATTCAGAACCCATTTTGGTGGTGGCAAGACGACTGGCTTTGGCATGATTTATGATTCCTTGGATTATGCGAAGAAAA